>PVIR01004142.1:0-81589 GCA_004026965.1 Petromus typicus | reverse complement strand
CTGCTCTTCCTCGCGCTCTTCGCTGGCCTCTTGGTGGCCATCCTCGCCCAAGGTGGGGGAGGCTGTGGGCGGCCCCCTCAGGGCTCCCTTCCTCAGGGCGGGAGGCGGGTCTCACACAGCACAGAGCCTGCAGAGCCTGCAGGGGCTTCTCAGCCTCCCCCACCTGCCCTGGGCGTCGGCAGGGAGGAGGCAGGCAGGGGTGCTGGCTCCATTTGCCCTTGGGGTGCAGCCTTCTCTGAGGTCAGCTCCTCCTCAGGAAGAGGCACACAGCAGCTGGTTAGTAACTAGTTTTTTCTTGGCACAGTCTCCAACGTCCCCAGCAGGTGGGAGCATCAACAGAGCCAGTTACAGCAGAAGAAGACCGAGCAGGAACTGGTCCAGATGACTAACATGCTAGGCGAGTGACAGGAAACCGTGCTTTGGGGACCCGAGAGGACTGGGGTGTCATGTCACTTTGCCTGGGTCTTCTGTCCTCTCTGAGCCTCAGTTTGCCTGTCTGTGAATTGGGCACACAGGGCAACGGGCAGGAAAGTGCCAGCTTTTCACAGGGGAACACGGACACAGTGCGGGCTCCACTAACACGCTCTCCTGGCCTTTGTCTGAGGTCCAAAGTCCCTTCTCCCAGCCTGGACGAGAGGGGCCAAGACCCCCGGGCTCTTGTGCAGGGGGGCGAGGAACTCAAAAGGAGCAGAGGGGAGTGGCTTTCCCAGGTGGCAGAACAGAGGGAGGGTCCTGACTCACTGCAAGACCCAGCAGCAAGACACGCCAACTCTCTGGTCTGACCCACCCCCCACAGCGCGCCTGTGCCGCCCCTGCTCCTGGGACTGGACCTTCTTCGGAGGAAACTGCTACTTCTTCTCCAAGTCCCAGCGGAGCTGGCACGACTCCCTCACCGCATGCCAGGAAGTCCAGGCTCAGCTCGTCATTGTGGAGAGCGCCGAGGAGCAGGTACTGGTGCTGGGGCGGGTCCTCGTGTGGGTGCAGCTGGATGGGGCCCGCGCTGGGGAGACGACTGGTCAGAGCAGGGTTGTGTCAGGGGCCAGGGGTTGCTCAGTGCAGGTGGCACAGGAGGAGAGGAAGGGCGAGGGGGATGGGAGGGTCCCCCACACATTACAAGGCCTCAGACAAGTTCCTAACATTGCTAAATGCTTGAGCCACAGTCACAGTGTGTGGGACCCGTGTTGATGTGTGTGCTATTGTGTAAAATTTTACTTTTATTGTAGAAAGACTGTGTGAGTCATTTTTGCCCATTTCTCTGGTGTAAATATTATCATCGGGCTCACTTCAGCCTATTGGTGTGATGTCATTAAACGTGGGCCTGCAAAGAACCCTCGTGCATGACACGGCCACACAGTGGGTGATCTCTGTCCAGCACACTGACCTTGACCAGGACTTTATTTCTGTGGATGGACTCAGAGCCACGGCAGTCAACAGATGGCGTGAGCTAGCTTGCCCAAGCAGACCAGCAGTGTGTACTCCGTGTGCAAGTCCGAGCTCATCTGCCTGTTCTGTGCAGCTGTGCAGGGCTGAGGCCGCCCAAGCACAGCTGGCTCGGTAGAAGGCTGACGTCAGCCTTCAGGGAAAACTTCCTGCCGAGGCTTCAGGAGACTTCAGTAGAAACCAGCTCGCAGGGCTTCCTCCTGAGTCCTCCCCTCCTCCTACCCCTCCAGAGCTTCCTGCGGCAGACCTCAAAGAGTACAGGCCGCACCTGGATCGGGCTCTCAGACCTGCACAAGGAAGGCACGTGGCACTGGGTGGACGGCTCCCCTCTGTCCAGCAGGTAGGTCCAGGGAGATGTGAACACTGTCGAGCGGGGTGAGGCTCTGGAGGTCTTGAGTACTTGTGCAGCTCCTCCCAGTCCACGACCGCCGGGCCTAGGGCCCTAGACATGTCCAGCAGGTCCTCCCCACCTGCAGGTAGGATGAAAAGGTCTCAGATCCCACCCTCAGAGCCGTAGGAAAAGCTTGAAGCCTGTACGCATGATTGAAAATATAGCACATTGACGGAACAGGTAAAGTATCTTACGACCAGCAGCTCAGGATTCAGTCTCCGCTGAAAAATCAGAATGTTCAACTCAGAGGTCCCAAGACAGGGAGCGGGTATCACATGCTCTGGGGCTTCTTGGTGAAGGACCAGGAGCACTAACGGGTCAGAGAGTGGAGAGGCCATGGTCAGCGGCCTGCAGGTGAGGGGGACACGCACGCCTGGCATTGGCTGGTTTAGGATGTCAGGCCTTTCCGAGGAGTAGGAGCTCCTGCTCCTGGTGGACTGATACTTTTTGCCCTGGACAGGTACGGAGTGGTCCAGAGCTCCAGGACCCCTTAAAGGACCTGGTGGTGTGGAATCTGGACTGGCTGATTTGTACCTGGAATCACACCCTGAAGGGGGAGACTACTCTTTTTTTTTTTTTTTTTTTTTAGGTTTTTTGAGACAGGGTCTCGCTTTTGTGGTTCAGGCTGGCCCTGAGCTCAGCCTCAAACTCACATCACAATCCTCCTGCCTCTGCCTCCCAAATGCTGGGATTACAGGCATGAGCCACCACGCCCGGCACTGTGGTATGTGGTACTGGTTGCTGCTGGGTGTGGGTCTCCACACCCAGTATTGTTATGTGGTTACCGGGGAATCGAACCCGGGCCCTTGCGCCTGCAAGACAGGCGCCGGAACCACTGAGCCAACTCCCCGGCCCGAGACTACTCTTAAGTAGGGAAGGCGATAGGGGTTGGGATCACAATGAGGTGACTCAGCCACGTCATGTCCGCCACCTGCATGGGAGGCAGACCTGGGAGTATTCATTTTTCCAAGTCCGTAGACGCAGATTGTGGCAGGCCCGGGACAGAGGCTCACACTGTCACGGCCTTTTTCAGCTTCAAGGTGTATTGGAACCCAGGGGAGCCCAACAGCTCCGGTGAAGAAGACTGCGCGGAATTTAAAGACGACGGCTGGAATGATTCCATTTGTGAGCATAAGAAATTCTGGATTTGCAAAAAATCTGCAGATGCCTGTCCTGCGGAATGATGGCTGCTCCCCTCGGTGGCACTTCGGAGCGGCACAATGTTCCCCACACCGTGGCGGCCACTTCTCATCAGCTGACACGGAATTCTCGACAGTGGCTCTGAGATTCTCCGCTACCATGTTCTCCAACCTCTACGCACTTGGGTCGTCTCTGATATCCCTGGATTCCTTTGGAGTTAGTGGTTGTTCTGGCCCAGTTTTGCAGTTTAGGACAATGAGCCGGTTTGGGATAAATGCAGGGGCTCAGGGATCGTGCTCACCTGCTCTCGCCCCTTGATCAGCTCTGCGCAGAACTGTAGCCGCGGCCGTGTCCCTGGCTCTACCGCTTCCTGTGTGCCCTCCTACCACCTGCCTCCTTCGTGCATGCCCTCCTGCCATCTGCCCCCTTCCTGCGTGCCCTCTTGCCACCTGCCCTCTTGCCATCTGCCCCCTTCCTGTGTGCCCTCCTGCCATCTACCCTCTTCCTGCATGCCCTCCTGCCATCTGCCCCCTTGCTGCGTGCCCTTCTGCCATCTGACCCTTCCTGCGTGCCCTCCTGCCACCTGCCCTCCTGCCATCTACCCCCTTCCTGCATGCCCTCTTGCCACCTGTGCCCCTCCACCCCTTTGCCTGTGCCCTTTCCCTCACTGCTGTAGCTCATCCTGCAGATTAGAAGCCCTGGTCAATCAGTAGCTGCCAGGAGTTGGCACGGACACCCCCAGCTCGCTGCGCCCTTACACCTTCCCCGGTAGCCCCAGATTTCTCTTCCCCTGTGGACCTGCTGCTCCACCAAGGAAGTTCATAGAGCCAGCTGTCACCTTTCAGCCCCTGCGTACCTAGACTCTATTACCGCATGACCCTTCTCTGAAGTCAGGGTCCTTTCTGGCACAGCTGGCAGGTGTTCGAGATGCCAGGGACCCTACGGTGCCAGGCCAGCATGGCGCGTCTCTGCAGGACCACTTTCACTGCAGAGCTTCCTGTGGGGCCAGCTGTGGCTGCTGTGAGTCCTCCCCTGCTGGGCTGATCTTTTTGTCCTTTCCCGCTCTGTTTATGTTGCAAAATTAAAATATATATATACATATATATATACACATGACATCGTTGTATGAATTGATGCTAATGAGGAGATGCAAGGCGAAGTCCTTAGGTAACTCAGCATGCAACAGGTAACAAGAGAAAGTGAATATGTGGCTGAAGAATCAGGTATTCTCGACCTCTGTCTCGGGAGAATGTCAAGACCGACCTCGGTGAGAACTCTGCGCGAGAGCTGGCGAGTTCCCGCCCTGGTGAGCGTGTCTGGCCTTCAGAGGGACCGCACGCCACGTCCTTCGCCTGCTGTTGTCCTCAGCATCTCTCGCACTTGGCTCTTTCCGAGCTGCAGCCTTTAAACTAAGCCACTAAACATAAACCGAGTGTGGAACTGAGCCCTCTAACCAGCGGCGCCTGATACTCTTTATAATTCGAGCTGGAGGATTGCTTGGTCGGCCCGTTTTCTCGACTCTTTGAAACAGTGCTGTGTTGAAGGAAAGTCTTTCAGGGTGCTTCTGAGAGAAGCACCGGCAGATTTATCTGACACAGTTAGGAAATAAGAGAAAAAGAGAAGGCCTTTCAGCGTGAGGAACTCAAGCGGCCACAGCTGGGATGGAAGATCCGACCAGCCCCCTTACAAAGGCCGAGGCTGGGTTTTGTAGGGAGTGAAGGTGTTCAGGGGTCTGCTTGGTCATGATTTCCGGGCCGGGTTTGCACGAGGGCACGGCAGAGGCGCTTGTGCTCTGTCTCCATGCCTTAACTGACAGATTGTCTTTTTTTTTTTTAATTGAAATTTTTATTGGCACATTACATATACATCATGATTGCATTCAACAAGGAGAATTTGTACCAGTATATGACACAACTTAATTCTCAATTTTTTCCCATAGCCCTACCCACCCTACCACCCCCCCATATACATAAACTTTGTTTCCTTTCCTTTTTGTCATAATCTCATTATTTTTCCCCCATCACCCCATTTCGCTTCGAGTATTTTCTATTTCACAATATATAACATATATTCTAGGACTCATCTACATCTTTATTTTCTGATACCAGAGAAAAGATGCGATATTTACACATTTGTGACCTATTTATTTCACTTATAAGGATGTCCTCAAGGTACATCCATTTAAGTATAAATGTTTCAAACTTATATCATTTTTATGGCAGAGTAATACTCCATTGTGTAGAAGAACCATAGCTTTTTAATCCATTCTCCAGCTGATGGACATTTTGGTTGTTTCCAAGATTTAGCAATCACAAACTGAGCTGCTATAAACATGGGTACACTGGGGCCGGGGAGTTAGCTCAGTGGTTCCGGCGCCTGTCTTGCAAGCTCAAGGACCTGGGTTCGATCCCCGGTAACCACATACTATACTGGGTGTGGAGACTCATGCCCAATAGCAACCAGTACCACATACCACAGTGCCGGGCGTGGTGGCTCACACCTGTAATCCCAGCACTTGGGAGGCAGAGGCAGGAGGATTGCTGTGATGTGAGTTGGAGGCTGAGCTCAGGGCCAACCTGAACTACAAAGCAAGACCCTGTTTCAAAAAACCAAAAAAACCCCCAACAATAACAACAAAAAAACATGGGTGCACATATGTCACTGTGATATGAATCTTTTAATTCTTTTGTGTATGGACCTCGCAGAATGATGGCCAGATCCAATAGGACCTCCAATCCTAGCTTTTTGAGGAATCTCTAAACTGATCTCCACAGGGGTTGTACGAGTCTACACTCCCACCGATAGTGCAGAAGGGTTCCTTCTTCTCTGTAGCCTCGCCAACATTTGTTGCTGGCTAATTCTGAAATAGCAGCCATTCTTTGTGGAGTGAGATGAAACCTTAATGTTGTTTTTATCTGCATCTCTCAAATGACTAGTGATGTTGAACATTTCTTCATATGCTTCTTAGCTGCTTTTATTTCTTCCTCTGAAAAGTGTCTGTTCATTTCAGATGCCCATTTTTGAATCGGGTCTTTAAATTTGGGTGCATTTGTCTTTTTAAGGCTCTGCCCAATCCAAGGCACCTGTAAATTTAGGGTAGTGACAGGATCTCCTGGCACTAGGCCTTCATTCCTGAGAGGCCCCGTCACTCTCGTACCCTGGTGTCCCCAGTTGCGAGGAGGGAGGAGACGGGCTAATGACTTGCATTGTTACCTTTTGCAGAGACACTATGTGTTCCATGTGCCCACATGCTGAACTGAAAAAGATTCGACCCGAAGTTTTAACAAGATTAAAGGACACAGAATTGGAGATCAAGCTTTGTAAGGCTCTCAGTGGGCATCTCGTGGGGCATGTGTAAGCCAGGGTAAAGAGTCACCTAAAAAAACCTAAAAAAAAAAAGAAAAAGGAAAAGAAAAGACAGAGAAATGTCTTTGCTTTCTCCTGGTGAGCACAGACGTTAGCATAATGACTCCATTTTGTCCTGTGTGATCTCTTAGGGTTTACTGCGGGGCTCAGTCACAAGAACCACCTTCTGTGGTTTATTTGGCCCCTCTCTTTCCCAGCAGCCATGCAGTGTGATGAATTTCCCTCTCAGTACTGATTAGTATACCGTACATATTTCAATGTATCTCTTTTTTCATTTTCACTCTGTCCAAAATATTTTTATGCCCCTGACATTTATTCTTTGAATGACAACTGTCTGGAAGTGTGTTGTAGAATTTCCACACTGCAACATTCAATTTGCCCAAAGGTATTAAAATTTGGTTTCTTATCCTTGTATATGAGCTACCTTTGCAAATATTCATTGAACTATTGAGAAAATGGTATTCCTATGGTGAAATGTGTGTGTGTGTGTGTGTGTGTGTGTGTGTGTGTGTGTGTGCGTGCGTGCTTTGGGGGATGCATTAGAGCTTTTGATTTTATGTGGCCCTCTACATACAAAGTGCACATACTTAGTTCATTTCCTAGAAGAGTGATTGAAGAAAAGGTGATTGTCCTCGACTTGACAATCACCAAGGTTGAAACTGCTATCATGCACCAAAGGGTCAGTGTGCTATAAGAACTGAAGTTGGGGCTGAGGATTTAGTTCAGTGGTTCTGGCACCTGCCTTGCAAGTGCAAGGTCCTGAATTTGATCTCCGGTAGAAAAACAAAAAAAAAACAACCACAAAAAAAAAAACCCTAAAGAACTGAAATTGAGGCTCCGTACGATCAGCTGCCTTGCCATCTGGAGCGAACCCGCAGGCCCTGGGACCGCCTGACCACAAGTTCCCCTCTAGACTCAGCCCTGCACGCAAGGTTCTATAGCCAAACAACCATCCTTGTTGAGGGGCCCCGCCAACACTGGGCATAAATTCACTGCCAACTTGGAGTTATTCGTTCCAGCTAATTGTGCCCTCTGGGGGCTGAGGGTCTCACAGCCTTGTTACTATGACGCTGTGGCCCCCGCCCACCTGGTGCTGTTCACTGTATCCTCAGCACGTACCTCTCGTGGCTGCGAGGCTGGCAGTGTCTCTTCTCCCTGCGCAGTGGCATAGAGGACACGTGTGACTGCTGAATGCTGTTGGTCACTTCGGCCCACATCCACAGCCACACGTTCGGATGTCCACTTCGTTGGGGTCGAGCAGGAGATACTAAACATAACTGGTGAAAAAGGACTGGTCAGCTCAAGTTTAGGGTCATTCTACAACGTCCTTGATCTGTTGTCCTCTGTGGTCAAGATACTAAAAGCAAGGACAGGCTAAGAAAATCTCTCACCTCGGAAGAGCCTGAGAAGGTGGGATATCAACACAAAACGTGTGCTGGGTGGGACACGGAAGAGGAAAAAGGGCATCAGAGTAAACTACGAGAATCTGAATACTGTGTGTAGCTTACTGTGTGGGTTTGTCATCAGTGGGAAACCCGCCCTGTGGCTTCTCGTGACTGTCACGTCTTATAAGTAGGTCAGCAGAAGGCAACCTGGGTGAAAGGAACATTGGAAATTCTAAATTTGCAAAATTTCCAAAAACCATGATACAATAAAAGGCGCGTATCAAAATGATAGATGAAGGGAAAAATCCCCTGCATCACCACAGCATATGCATCTGTCTGTCAGCTTCTAACTTGCCGTGTAACACACACTCTACACGAAGCACTGTCTTCAGTGGACACCTGGAGACGCTTTATATAAAAGACACGCGCGTGGCCACGTGGTAGGTGAAAGTCAGAGCACTGCGAAGGCCCCCTCGCTTCCCCTCCTGGTCAGCCCCGCGTGTGCACCGTCCCGTCTGGATCCATCGAGTCTGTTCTCAAAACGAGGGGAAGCTGGATCTTAGCGAACACGCCCAGGGGCGCCTGGGCGCTTCTGCTCTTCCTGGGAGCCCCGTGAGTTTCATATCAGTAGTTTTCTTCTTGCTCTATAGTCTCCCCCGTCAGTCAGTTTTAGTTCGGTCACCTGTGGGTGCTACCTGCACTCCTCTAACAGGACGATGTGGAACACACCCGCAGGGGACCTTCTGTTACCTCCCTGAGACCGTGCGACTCTCCGTGGCTCACAAGGTGCACACGGCGCAGACGGGCTGTCGAGGGTCTATTTCCGGTCCCACTGTTTTCCAGCGGCGTGCCTGCAGCCGGTTACCTGGCCCTTTTGTGCTTCAAGCTGACTCATCTGTAAAACAGATTTCAGATCATCTACCAAAGGCCAGGAAGATTAAGAGTTCACACACGTAAAAAGTAAGGAAACAAATTTCATATATATGGGGGGGTGGTAGGGTGGGTAGGGCTATGGGAAAAAATGAGAATTAAGTTGTGTCTTATACTGGTACAAATCCCCATTATGGAGTGCAATCATGATGTGTATATTTAATGTACCAATAAAGATAATTTAAAAAAAAAGAGTTCACACACGTAAAGCTGTTGGAAAAGTACGCGACTGTCGCAGGCACTTAATAAATATCAGGGTGACGACTGAAGTTCAGTGTCATAATTCAGCAGGAGTACCACGAGTGTGAATATTGCAAACTAAGGCCAGGGGTCGCAAGCAGCTGTGCTTCTGGGAAGACCAGGGATGTTTCCTATCCTCCTTTCCCGTGGGGGCCGAAGGGCTGAAAGGCAGCTTTACTTCGCAGGTGACTTGTTTCCTTCAGTGCATCCTGCAGCTTGGCCTTGGCCGGCCCTGTTCTTGCTGCTCCACAGCCCAGACCACCTCGGAAATTCCTGGAATGTGAGAAGCTCAGCTCCTCCCTGACCTCTTCCGGGTCTTCAGGTCCTTGTTCCTCTTCTTGTGTGACTAAATACAAGAGAAAGAACCAGAGGGTGGCACATAAAAGGTGTGGTGCCCCGCAGTCCAGAGCACTGAGGGACGGCGGTGAGCATCACTAACTCCAGGGAAGGCAGGACACAGCGGCGGGGTCCGCCAGGGGCGCCGGGGCGCTGGGAGCTCAGGGAGGTTGGGGCTGGGGCCTCCCCTGCCAGGCCTGACTGATGCTCTGCCCATTCAGATGAGGAAGAGCTGATGCCCGGTGGTACCAGATATTCTCTACAGAGCTTCGGATGCCAAACAATGTCTGCGTTCAACTGCTCCGCAGGTAGATGGACGAGTGGCGAGCTGGTCACAGCCACGTGGGCTCTGGGAGGTGCGGGCTGCGCTTTGGATTTTGGGGCCCTGCGCTTCTGTGTCCCAGGGAGGAGAGGGCTGGTGGCAATGCTGTCCCCGCACAGGCCGAGGCAAGGGCGCTGTCATCTGGAGCCGCTTCCCCTTTTCTCCTGCAGGACATCAGAACAACGAACCCATCTCCCTGGCCCTACCGCTGCTCTCCCTCGTTCTGCTCACCGGGCTCCTGGTGGCCGTCCTTGCCCAGGGTGAGGAGGAGGCTGAGGGACGGGCTCCTGCAGGCGGGGCTGAAGCAGAGGGGCCCTTCGTAGAGCCTCTTCTGCATCTTCCAGCCATTTCTGAAGGTCAACTTTCCTCCTCTTCACACGGGACTAAACAAGACCCAATGTCTTTGGGAGGACGGTGAAGACCACGGCTCAGAGTGAGGGTGGATAACTGGACTTTTTTTGTGGCACAGTCTCCAGAGTCCCCAGCAGTGACGAGCTGAGGAAGGAGAGGTCGAATCAGGAGAAGATCCACCAGGAACTCGACCAGCTGAAGGTCAGACTTGGTGAGTGGCCAGAGAACAAGACTAAAGCACCTGGCGGGGCCCTACTTGAGCCGCAACACCTCGCTCAGCCTCAGTCTCATCTTGTGTGAGTTAAGAACACAAGGTGGACGCCAGGGTGGCATTCGGTGTCCACCGGGGACACGCACGGGGGCCCAGGGAGGCCAGCTTCCTGACTTCTCCCAGATGAGAAGAAAAGTCCAGGTGCTCAGCTCTCCTGGGGCTGGGACGGGGCTCGGGGATGGGGAGCAGGGCGGCTTCCCCCGGAGGCCCGTGAACAAGGGTCGACTCTCCACAACCCGAACACCGGACAGACAGACATAGGAACAGGGCACCTCACACGCTCCAGCCTGACCTGCTCCCCCAACAGCGCGCCTGTGCCGCCCCTGCCCCTGGGACTGGACGTTCTTCCGAGGAAAGTGCTACTTCTTCTCCAAGTCGCAACGGGACTGGCACGAATCCATCACCGCCTGCCAGGACGTGGGGGCCCAACTAGTCATCGTGGAAAGTGATGAGGAGCAGGTGCTCTGGGCAGGGTCCGAGCCCGGGGTGCATTTGGCCACTGGGCAGTTGTGGGGGTGACGGTTGGTCTGAGTGGGGTTTCTGCTTGGTGCACTTGGAAAGGATGGAGGGGAAATGTGAGGAGGGGTCTCACTCACCTAGAAGGAGACACACTCAGGTTCTGACACAAGTCCACACTTCGGAGACACTCGGAGTATGTGTCGGTGTGATGGCCAGGGCGGGGGGATCCTCTGAGGGGCCTGTCTGCCTGTTTCCCTGGTGTAACTAGTACCACTGCGGGTTACTCTAGTCCTCCGCTGGGATGTCTTTCCACGAGCTGGTATGTTCCGTGCTGCACATGAAACCTAGTCGTGAGTAAACACGTACGGACAAGCGCAGAGCCGGTCACACACACACACGTGCAGCTAGCAGCAAGCGGGTGTGGTGAGAGGCCCCGTGCACACCCCGGGCCAAGCCTGAGCACATCTGTGGAGCCACACGTGTGGGAGGGCTCGGCCTCAGCACACACAAGCATCTCAGCGCGGCAGCAGAGGCTGAAGATGGGGCTGGAAGAGCCGCCTGCTAAGAGAGGGAGGAGGTCTCGCTAGGAACTAGAAACACAGTCCTCCCCGTCTCCTCGCCCCTCCAGAGCTTCCTGCAGCAGACTTCCAATAGGAAAGGCCACACCTGGATGGGGCTGTCGGACCTGAACAAGGAGTCCGAGTGGCGCTGGCTGGACGGCTCCCCCCTGGCGCTCAGGTAGGTCCGAGAAGCGAGCGCACTCTAGCGCGGAGGCGGGTTCTCAGCCTGAGGCTGCACTGTTCTTGGGGTTCTGTCCCCCTCGGCGGAAGATACCTACGGAGCTGAGGAAGGTGATCTCCGTGCCCACGTGGAGGTGAGACAGCAGGTGTGCAAAACTGCACCGTGGGGGATGCAGAAGCGGCGCGCCTCTGGAGGCGGAGATCGAAAATGCAGTGTGTTCGTGGGAAACCCGGGTACAATTAGGTCAACAGCTCAGGACACGATGTCCTGATACAAGACAGCTTATTGTCCTCCTAGATTCCCAGGGGGAGGGTGCACATCATGCCGTAGCACCCGTGCAAGGAGAGCCAGGGCTGGCAAACAGCAGAAGGTGGGCAAGCTGTGGGCCCAGCTTCCTGCACGGTCCGCGGGGCGCAGTCGGGGAGGTGGCGTGAGCAGCCTGAGAGTAGCTCCTCGTGATGCCTGCGGCCCCGGGGTGAAGATGCTGCTCCTGGTTTTCTGGAACTCGGCCCTAGCGAGGCAAGGAAGGGCCTCCATTACAGGAGCCCAGAAGGTAAAGTTTTAGGTAAAGTTCAGATTTTGTATCTGAAAATCACAACGTCGGGAAGAGGACACCTTTTTGTTGGGGGCCTCGGGCATGTCAGCTGGTGCCTGGACAAGGCGTGTCTGCCATATGCATGCAGGGTGGCTGGAAGGTACCAGGTCCGTAGCAGCTAGAAACAGGCGCACGGGGGCGGTGCCTTACGTCCTCGGGGGCGGCGCCATACGTCCTCGGGGGCGGTGCCATACGTCCTCGGGGGCGGCGCCTTACGCCCTCGGGGGCGGTGCCTTACGTCCTCGGGGGCGGTGCCATACGTCCTCGGGGGCGGCGCCTTACGTCCTCGGGGGCGGCGCCTTACGTCCTCGGGGGCGGCGCCTTACGTCCTCGGGGGCGGCGCCTTACGTTCTTGTGGGCTTCACAGGCTCATGCGGTACTGGAATGAAGGGCAGCCCAACAACCACCGGGAACAGGACTGTGTGGAATTCAGAGGCAGCGGCTGGAATGACGCCAGGTGTGACCTCAAGAAATTCTGGATCTGCAAGAAGCCTGCTTCTGCGTGCTCCAATCAGTTACCCTCTGCAGCCCCTGCTGCTAAGGGGCCGGCCGCGTGGCAGAGCTGAACCCACATTTACTCTACTTCCTGCACCCCCTCTGTACCCTCTGTACAGCTTGAACAGCTGCTCCAGGCCCCTCCTCTGCCACCCTCATCATCCCCAGGGAGTGGGCGACTGCCGGCCTGTCTGGAGCCTCCGGGTCCCCCTGGTTCAGTGATTGAGGTTCTGACTCGTCTTTGTACAGTGACACAGGGACCAGGTGTGAGATGCAGCCAGAGCTGGAGGTGTCTCGTTCACCTGCTCTGTCTTCCCGGATGACCTCATGGGGCCTGTATTGCCAAGTGTAGCTGCCCCACGTGCCCCGGGCCTTTCTCCCGTCCCTGCTCGCCCTCCTTCCATCTGCTCGGCCTCTGCACATCTCCCCCGGGGGATTTCACCTGGGGACTTTTTCATCTGGGGACTTCCCTTGGTTGCGATGGCTCATCCCGCAGGCCGAAAACACTAGGGAACTGATTACCCTGGTCAATCCCTGATGCGGGCACCGCTGTACAAACACCCAGCTCCTCGCCCCCTTGGGGAGTCTGCGGTGGTCTCCGAGGTGGACTCCCAGGAATCGCTGCAAACAAAGACATGTTTCTGCAGCTGCTACACTGTCTGAGGGAAGCAGCTGTCAAGTGTGAGCCCTTCCAGCTTAGACTCTGCTGCGCGGGCTGCCTTTGCCCAGGTCAGACTCCTCCCGGCGCAGCTCACAGGAGTGCGGCGTGATGGAGACCGGGCCACGCTGGGCAGGATGGGGACTTGGCAGGATCACTGGGCTTCCCCAGCTGTGCGCGTGGCCGCTCTCTGCTGTGCGATCTCTGCTGCATATGTCTCCCTCATCATTCCTATTCTTTTTTTTGGAAAAATAAAAGTCTGTGTTTGGATTCTTAAACGTTATGCCTGTCTTTTGTTAGTTATAATCAGCCCTATGGACCAGACTTGGAATTCTGATGCTGAGGTGACTTGGGACGGGGTCGCTGGATAACTTCAGCAGGTGACCGGCCACCAGAACCAAAGAGTTGGCAGAAGGTACTGTAGGTCTCAGCCTCACCCACCTGTCCGTAGGGAGACAGCTTCCTCTCAAGATGAGACACACAACCTGAACATAGCTGACAGGAGGAGAGACTTATCTGGGCTCCGTGTTTTAGGGATTTCACACATGGTCAGCAGGTTTCGTGGTCAAGCAGAAACATCACAGCATGGCAGGGGACAGCTGGAACACAGCCAGGAAGTACAGGGAAAAGAAGGAGCCAGACGGCAAAAGGCTCAGGGACACATAGTCTTCCAGCCTTGGTCCCAAGAGCCAGTTTTGTCCAACCAAGCCCTGCCTCGTAACTTCCTGTCAGCTCCCAACGAAGCCATCGCCTTAGGAGTCCACCGGTAGACCAGTCGGCTAGTCAAGCAAGGCCACTCCTGATTAAACCTCCTTCCACAGCCCACTACTGGCAACCCAACCCGTCAGGGACATTCCAGGTCAAAGACTGCAGCGGTGCTGGAGACCAACCGCGCAAAGCTCTGAACAAGGAGATCTGGTGAGTCGCCAGGAGGGCCAAACACGGAAAGTTGTACTCTTTCAAGTAAAACAACTCCTGTGAGTCAGCTACCAAATTTGTACACTTTAGAGGGGTTGTGGGAAAACCCTCGTTGTGGCCGGCCTGGCGGAAGCATGTTTAGTCTGGGCACCCTTTCTGTAGCTGACATCTGCAGTGGAACTAAGCCCTTAACTAAGGAATCTGATGCCAACTGTGGGCATCTAGTGTCAGGACAGAGGGTTGTTTGGTGAAAACTATTCCTCAGCTTCCTATCCTGCTGGGGTCTCACTGTTGGGTGTCAATTATGCCGGGGTCAGCCGGGCAGAACAATGGGGTGACTGAGCCGAGGGGCTAGGATGAGAAATAAGTAAAGACAGGACAGCGGGACTTGGAAGGGCTCATCAGTCAATACCGAATGAGCGCCACGTTTATTTAACAGCCTTCTTTTATACATTTCTTAAGTACCGCCCACGAGCTGACTAGCTTCATTCACGTGTACAGAAAAGAAAAAAGTTAGTGAAAGAACTGGTGGGCGGGGTGACTGACAATATTCTTAATTTAATCTGGCACGAGGGTGTGTAAAGGTTCTTAGTTTAACCTGATATGAGGGTGTCTAAAGGTTCTTAGTTTAATCTGGTATGAAGGTGTGTAAAGGTTCTTAGTTTAATCTGGCAAAGACAGTAATTATCCTTGAGAAAGGTAGACAATGTCAGGCTCTGATCCAGAAATCAGGCTGACTTTTTCTCTCCTGCATGGGCAGTCATGGCGCTGTAGGAAAGGCCTCCCAACTCTCTCCCTTTCCACTTAGACTCAGCTGCACGGTCTGTTATGGTTTGAGTGTATCCAAGCAACAAAAGAAGCTGCTAAGTCCTTGCTTGCCTTGCTGCCTGCTGCCTGTCATGAGTTGTTTCTCCTCCGTGGGGCCCCTTGGCCAGCCCAACCTACCTGGGAGTCAGCTGATTGTAGACTGACACTTCTACACACTGTGAGCTAAATAAATCTTTCCTTCCTTAACTTGTGGGGGTTGAGTGTTTGATCTCAGCAGCAACAGCAACCATAACAACAAAAGCTGAGACACCTTGTGACATCGACGATGTGGTGGAACAAATTTCACGTTATGTTCCATCTCACTGAGAGCCGGCTCCTCAACAAAGCTGTGCTTCCTCCGTTTGCTCTATTTTTTCTCTATCTCACTATGCTGTGCTCTTATCTTTGCTGTTTCCTTCCTTGTGATTGCTTTGGTTGATTTGGCTCCTTTTGTATTAACTTCTCAGCGTCATTGAGGTGACGTCTTTCATCTGTTCAAGGACAAAATCACAGTTTAGTTCGCTTCCATTGGCTCAATGGTCACTGCACCAAAGTGCACAAAGTTTCTAGTCCTCAGAGAGACAGAACTTGCCTACAGAGACAGAAATTTCTGAGGAAAAGACAAAACATAGATCAGTCATTTTCAAGTTACTTTCTTATCAGTTGGGGACAAGGAGACAGAAGAGTAAGAATTTGGACCAGTTACTCCAGGTTTGCTCTTAGACCTAGACTGTGTAGTAACATTTGTACCCTGTTATCTGCTGCCATCTCGCTCATTCTGACTGCCAGGAAGGTCAGAGAGACAGTTCAGTGCAGCAACCAGCCCTTGGGCCTAGCGCCTCACTTCTTGCTATTGCTTGGTCCACTGGGCCTTGGGTAAGAACTTTGTTAAAACCAGTGTCCTCAGGCTGGGGATGTAGCTCAGTGGTTCTGGTGCCTGTCTTACAAGTGCAAGGGCCTGGGTTTGATCCGTAACCACATACAACAATACTGGGCAAGGAGACTCACGCCCAGCAGCAATCTGCACCACATACCACACTGTCAGGCATTGTGGCTCACGTCTGTCATCCCAGCACTCGGGAGGCAGAGGCAGGAGGATTGCTGTGAGTTTGAGGCTGCACTTAGGGCCAGCCTGAACTACAAAGCAAGACCCTGTCTCAAAAAACCCAAATCAAACCGAACCAAAACAAAACAAACAGCAGTGTCCTCTTGTGACTTTGATGTAAGACCTCTTTTCTTTTTCATTTTAATTTGATTTTTATTAGTGTGTTTGCAACACTGTACAATTATATTTGTTTTAGGGAACTGGTGTGTTTGTAGCACAAATCTGGGTCGTTTTCAATTCCTTTATCCTCTTCCTACCTTTTTTCTCCTTCCTCTTTCTGCCTCTTCCCCACAAAAAAAAAAAAAAAAAACTCTGCCATTTGTTTCTTATGTCTCTCCTTTATTTCACTCTTTTATTTAATTATGTTTTAGGTTTCTTGCATGAGAGATACCACGTGATGCTTAAGTTTTTCTGTCTGACTTATTTCATGCAACGTTATGGCCTCAAGCTCCATCCACTTCTCTGCAATAACATGAATTCATTCTTCTCTCTGTGTAATGACTAGTATAAAACTGTATCTGTGCCACATTCTCTCTGTGGATTTATCTGTTGAGGCCATTCGGGCTGTTTCCAGAGCTAAGCTCTTGTGAGTTGTGCTGCTGCACTGTAGGTGTGTGTGGACAGCTAGACTGTGATGTCTTAACCCCTTCAAGACTGCAGTCAGTTTGCACGTGGCTGGATCCAGTGGATTCCCTTTCTCTAATGTTCTTCCGTCTCCACACGGATTTCTCTAGTGGTTCTGTTACTGCACTCTCCCTAGAGTGTGGGTTTCCTTTCTCCCCACATCCTCACCAGCGTTTGATGGCAGCCATTCTTACTGGGGTAAGATGGAACCTCAGAAACATATTGCTCTGCATCTCATGAAAGGCTAAACACGATGAGCATTTCTTTCATGTATTTATCGGTCATTTGTAACCTTCACGCCTGTCATCCCAGCACTCGGGAGGCAGAGGCGGGAGGATTGCTCTGAGTTTAAGGCTTGCCTGGGCTACACGGTGAGCTCAGGGCCAGCCTGAACTACAAAGCGAGACCCGGTGTCAAAAAAGAAAAAAAAAGGGTTCTTCCAGTGCACCGCATGCCCTCGGCTCCCACTGTTTTCCCGATGTTATCTTCCAGCAGTCTCACTGTTTCTGTTGTTGTATCCAAGTCTTTGATCCACTTTTATTTGATTTTAGTGTAGGGTAAGAGATATGGATCTAGCTTCAATCTTCTGCCCATGGATAACCAGTTTTCCCAGCACCCTTTGTCTTAAAAAACAATATGTGTTTTAAAATGTGTCCAAAATGTGTTTCTGTCAAAACTCAGATGGCTAAAGCTGCCGGGTGGGTCCTTGTGTCTTCTCTTATTGAGTTGCTCAACACGTTTACCCCGTACCGATGTCGTTGTCTATGACCATAGCTCCCTGCTATGCTCATAGCTGCTTGAAACCCGGAACTGTTATCTCCCTCCCGGGTCTCTGTGCTCTGGAGGGCTGTGGCTCTTCTAGCTCTTTCCTGGTCCTGTGTGGATTTGGGGGTTCATTTTTCTAGTTGCATGGAGAATATTTTTGGTATTGTAATAAGAATATCACAAAGTCACTTCAGGTCATTGGCCATTTGAATGGAATTGATTCTTTCTCTCCAGGAGCGGGGCTGTCTTTCTATTCCTCACACTCTTCGATCTCTTTCCTTAGGGTTCTATAGTTTTTGTTGTTGAAAATTTTTTTAAAGGTTTTTTTGAGACAGGATCTCGCTTTGTAGGTCAGGCTGGCCCGGAGCTCAGCCTCAAACTCACATCACAGCAATCCTCCTGCCTCTGCCTCCCAAGTGCTGGGATTACAGGTGTGAGCCACCACGCCCGGCACTGTGGTATGTGGTACTAGTTGCTGCTGGGTGTGGGTCTCCACACCCAGTATTGCTATGTGGTTACCGGGGGGATCGAACTCGGGTCCTTGCGCTTGCAAGACAGGTGCCGGAATCACTGAGCTAACTCCCCGGCCCTTGTTGTTGAAATTTTTGATTCCCTTGGTTAAAAATAATTTTTGACATTGTCATGAATAGAATTGTTCCCTTGATTTCTGTCTCAAGTGAGTTCATTCTGGGTAAGCAGGAGCATTTTTTCTTATTTGTTTTGTAGGAGTAGGAGAATTTGTTTTATTTTGTTTTGTAATACTGGAGTTTGAATCCAAGAACTTTCGCACTGAGATGTAACCCTGTCTTGTTTTTATTTATTTTGAGGCAGGATCTTGCTAAGTTGCTAAACGGTGGCTGGGCTCCAATTTGCGATCCTCCTGCCTTAGCCTCCCAAAGTGCTGGGCTTACAGGCGTGCACCACCACACCTGACTCAGGAATGCGACTGATTTTCATGTACTGATTTTGTGTCCTGCCTCATTGCTAAATTTATCAGTTGTAAGAGTCTTCAGGTGGATTTTTCAGGGTTGTCCATATTTGGGATTGTGTCATCTCCAAATAAAGATGATGTGACTGATTCCTTTCCTATTGTTAACTCTTTGGTTTCTTTTGCCTGATTGCTGGCTGCCGTTTCGAGTACTCCCCTGAACATGAGTGGTGACAGTGAGTACCTCGGCCACATTGTAGAGGGAGTGACCCCAGGTACCCCCATTCGGTATGATGTTGGCTGTGGAGGTACTGTATATGGTTGTTTGAGGTAAGATCCTTCTATACCTATTTTCACCAGGGTTTTTATCATGAAAGATGTTGGCATTTGTGAAAAACTTCTCCTGCATCTGTTGATAAGAGCATTTCATCTTTATGCTTGATGTTATTTATATGGTGTGTTCCATTTATTGACGTGTATGTTGAATCATTCTCACACCCCTGAAGTGAACCCAACTTGGTCATGGTATATGGTCTTCCTAATAATTGTTGAATTTGGTTTGTAAATACCTTATTCATGATTTTTGCATCTATTTTCAATGAGGTTGTTGATCTAGTTTTTTGGGGGGAGGGGTGGGCAGGGCTTGGAAAAGAATCAGGAATCTAACTCAGAGCCCTACACTCGCCAGGCAGATACTAAACCACTGAGCTACATCCCTGGCCCCAAGTGATCACTGGTGAATTATTTGGTTGTATTTTTTTCAGCACTAAGAATCGAACTTAGGACCTTGTGATTGCCAGATAGGCACAGAGTCACAGAGCTGCAGCCCTGGGCCTCGGTCTGCTGGGTTTTGGGGGGATTTTTTTGAGACAGGGTCTCGCTTTGTGGTTCAGGCTGGCCCTGAGCTCAGCCTCCAACTCACATCACAGCAATCCTCCTGCCTCTGCCTCCCGAGTGCTGGGATGACAGGCGTGAGCCCCCACGCCCCGCACTGTGGTATGTGGTACTGATTGCTGCTGGGTTTAAATCTCCACGCCCAGTATTGTATGTGGTTACTGGGGAAAGAACCCAGGCCCTTGCGCTTGCAAGACACTGAGCTCTGTCCCCGGCCCCCGGTCTGCTGTTTTCTGCTGTTGCTGCTGCTGAGTCCTCATCCAGTTCTGGGTCAGAGGACATTGGCTTCACAGGACAAGTGTGGACTCCTACTCCTGGGCCTGGCACTGATTTCTAGCTGGGCTCCATAACTACCATCAAATGCACCAGAATATACTGAGGCTTGTTTAAGGTCCCAAGATGGGAGCTATTTTGGTGAATGCTCCCTCGGGGGGTTGAGAAAGAGAGGTTGTATGAAATGCATGTGTTGGTGTGTGTAGACATGTGTGTGAATCAGGTCGTGCGGGTTGTTTGTGTCCCTCCCCTTACAGAATGCACGGATGTGAGTCACTCCCTGGGGAAGCATTTCTTCTGTTTTCTAAGAGTCTCAGTCGCCACCAAGGTGGAAGCTGTTTTTATGCAGCAAAGAGTCCGTTATGATATAAGAACTGAAATCAAGGCGCCAGGTTGGCTCGTCCCTGACATCTGTGCGAACCAGGAAGCACTGAGACGGCCTGGCCACAAGTTCCCCTCGACACTCCCCTCCTGCACACGAGGTCCGCCAGCCGAGCAGCCCTGCTGAGTGAGAGCACCCACTATGATGAGGCTCAACTTACAATCATGCTGTACGACTGGGTGTTTCTTTCCACGGTTGAATCTCCATTCTGAGTCTCAATCAAACCGGGCCCCCCTTTTTCACAGAAAAAATTCTGAACCAAACTCTGGAGTGTTACGCTGTACGTCTGGATTCCTCCACTCTGCCCGAAGACGGATCGTTCTCCTCGTTGCAGGCCTTCCTCACTTGCCTTTTTGTTACTGGATAGTCATCCATCTCCGAGACCCACCAGTTTCCCCAGGGGTGTGTCAGTGGCTACTTGGATTTTTTTTTTTCACATTTGGAAATTATGAATAGAGCTGCAGCTAATCTTTTTGTTCCCTCCTTGAGCCTATGCGACTCTGGTCCATGCACCATGAAGACCGACTGTCTAAGACCGACTTCCAGCTCTCCTGTTGACAGTCGTGTGACCTGGAGCCAGTTACCTGACTCCCTGTGCTCTGAAATAGAAGTCACATCACCCATGGCAGGCTGGGAAGATTAAGTGAACGCCACCAGAGAGCGGCCCAGATGCTTAAGTACATCAGGCACTAAATAAATACCAGAGAGGGTCACTCAGCCACACTCCCACAAATCCGCAGGAGCCCCAGAAATAATAACACCAGCAAACCAAGGCGGCAAGCCCTGCGGAGAGGAGATGCTTCCAGGAAGACCGGGAGCCGCGCCCTCCCTCGCCCCCCAGGGAGAAGGCCTTGAAAAGTAGCTTTCTCTTGCAATCCACTGCTTGTATTGAAGGCCATCCCAGGAGCAGACCAGGTCTTTCTGCGAAGGAGCCCAGGCCACCCCCGACCGCTCCCTGAAATTCCTGGAACATCTGGTTGCTGCGTCCACGGCTCGTGACTCCCTCCCTCTCCCCTCTTCCGGGCCCAGTAGCCAGTTCCTTGTTTCTCTTCTTATGTGACAGTAAATTCAGGGAGTGGGGAGCAGGGGGAGGGACATAAAAGCTGCACTTCCCCCAGTCCCTAGCACTGAGGGACAGCGGTGACCATGAGTGACGACAAGGCGCAGCAGCTGGGCCCCCTGGGTGAGGCCGGGCTGGGCTCCGGGGCTCGGGGAGCAGGCTGCAGGGAGGGGCCCGGTCTCGACCCGCTGGGACCAGGTCCTGATTTTCTGCCCCTTCAGATGAAGAAGAACTGATAACCAGTGGCCCCAGATATTTCACAAAAGGCTTCGGATACCAGCAAACGTCTGGATTCGGCTGCTGGGCAGGTAGGGCTGGGGACTGCGGAGGGGCGGACAGCTCCTCCCGGACACTTGGGCCCCGAGGAGGAACGTGGGGCATTCTGGCCTCCTGGGTCCTGGAGAGGTGCCAGCTGCCCACTGGAATTCTGCACCCTGGGAAGGAAGGGTCTGCTGGCCAGACTGTCCCAGAGCCGGACTGAGAAGGGGACACAGGTGCGCTGGGACTTCCAATCTTCCCCCACAGGGTGTCTGGGAAATTACTCCATCCGACAGCTGCTCGCCATGACGCTGTTTGGTGGCCTCCTTGTAGCCGTCCTTGTGCAAGGTCAGGGAGGGCTGAGGGTGGACGCAGGGTGGGCTGGATCTGGGACGGGGGGCCCCTCCTCCACATGGTGAAGGGAAGGCGGAGAGGAGGCGCGACCGGGCTCCTGGATGCATTTGCCTCTGCCTCTCAGCCTTCTCGGGGGTGAGTCTCCGCCATTCTGAACGCGACTAAACAAGACGTTAGCTCTCAGGGACAATGTCTGAGGCCTGACACAGGCCGCAGCCCGCGGCAAGGGCTTAACGATGGCGTGTTTCTCACGGCGCAGTCTGCAGAAGGCCCAGCTTGCAGGAGCTGCAGCAGGAGCAGTCACGGCAGGAGAAGGTCCTCCAGGAGCTTAACCAGCTGAAGGCTGGCGTGGGTGAGTGGCTGGAGACCAGTCTCCACAGGCCTGAGTCAGCTTCACCGTGTCATCTCTCTAGAAGATTCCCTGCATCCCTCTGAGCCTCAGTTTCTTCGCCTGGAAATTGGGGACACAGGGAACCATCGAAGGTAGAACTTCCTCTTCTCTGGGTGTCAGGGACAAAGCAGAGAGCAATTAAGCCAGGCGCACTCTGCTCACCTGCAGAGCCTGCTCCGCTCAGGCCAGAGATGGACTGGGACTCCTGCTGCTCCTGGGCAAGAAAGGGCTTGGGAAGCGAGCAGGAAAGTGGCTCCCCGACTGTGCAGTGCCAAGAAAGAGTCTGACTCTCCAGGACCGGAAGGCTGGGTAGACACGGGCGCGTGAGCAGACAAACACGTGTCCAACATGACCGCCTGCCCACAGCCCGCCTGTGCCGCCCCTGCCCCTGGGACTGGACGATCTTCCAGGGAAAGTGCTACTTCTTCTCCAAGTCGCAGCGGAGCTGGCACGACTCCGTCACCGCCTGCCAGGACGCGGGGGCGCAGCTGGTCATTGTGGACAGTGCGGATGAGCAGGTGTGACGAGGGGCTGTCTGCCAGGGCCGCGTCCGCTCTGTACCTGGGCCAGCTGGGGAGCAGAGGGCGGTCGGATCCGGGTTTCTGCATGGGGGCGCTACTTCCTGCAGCTAGCGTCTAGCAACAAGGGGCTGTCACTCAGCGGAGGTGAATACAGGCGATGTGCGTGGTAAGCAGCCGTGGACTGGTACGGTCCCTCTGCCGCGCATTGCACGCAGTCGTGGGCACAATCGCGTGACCTGCCCGGAGGTCATCAGACACACAAACATGTCACGTTGCCACACGTGTGTGTGGGAGGAGGCCACGTGCACACCTCCTCTGCATACAGGTCAGAGCGCATGTGCTCATGACACACAGCTGGGAAGGGTTCAGGCTCCGTGGGCTCAGGTGCAGGCCTGGGGCACAGGGCGAGGCTGCAGGTCAGGCTGACAGTGCAGGGCAGGGACAGCGGCCCCCTGACGCCGCCCTCCCCTTCCAGAGCTTCCTGCAGCTGGCTTCCAAGAGTAAAGGCGGCACCTGGATGGGACTCTCAGACCTGAACAAGGAGTCCACGTGGCACTGGGTGGACGGCTCCCCTCTGTCACTCAGGTACATCCCGAGAGAAGGGGGTGGAGCGGGGTCCTGACCTCTGGCTCTTCCCGGCACACTCCACGGGCCCAGCGTGGGAGTCTGTGACGCGTGCCGAGTTGAGGAAGGCGGGCTTCACGCCCGCGTGGACGGTGGCAGGCCCTCAAGTCTCACCATCACAGCTGCAGGAGAATTTGCAGCCTGGGTACACAATTTCCATACAGCTCGTTACTATGGAAGCTGAGTGTGGGAGGCCAGAGGCTCAGGTGATAATTCTCTGAAAACGCAGTTTTTTCTTTTTTAGGATTTTTGAGACAGGGTCTCGCTTTCTAGTTCAGGCTGGCCCTGAGCTCAGCCCCAAACTCACATTACAGCAATCCTCCTGCCTCTGCCTCCCGAGTGCTGGGATGACAGGCGTGAGCCACCACCCCCGGCACTGTGATATGTGGCACTGGTTGCTGCTGGGCGGGAGTCTCCACACACAGTATGGTATGTGGTTACCGGGGATCAAACCCAGGTCCTTGCACTTGCAAGACAGGCACCGGGACCACTGAGCTAACTCCCCGGCCCAAAACGCAGTTTTTTCTACTCAAGCTGAACCGAGGGAACCACACACCGCAGTACCGAGTGTGGTGGCTTACACCTGTAATCCCAGCACTCGGGAGGCAGAGGCAGGAGGATTGCTGTGAGTTTGAGGCTCACCTGGGCTGCATAGTGAGCTCAGGGTCAGCCTAAACTACAAAGCAAGAAACAGAAAAAAAGTAAACAGCCCTAGGACTGGCCTCTTTCTAATGCCAGGGTTTCTGGGGTAGGTGGTGTCCCTAATTGTCCAGTCCTTGGTCCTAGGGAGGTGTATACCATCAGTAAGGGAGGTGGTCTGGTGTGTTGAGTCTCTTCCCCACTGTGGTGGACAGCAGGAAGCAGGGTCCGAACCAGGCCAGGTGACCTGCACACATCTCTGGGGGTCCAGAACAGGAGACATGTCTGCCCTATCCATGCACAGGAGATGTAAACGCATCATTCCTGAAGCTAGAAATACAGTTAAGAGCGGAGGGTTGGCACAGAGGCTCACGTGATGGGCGGGCTTTTCAGCTTCATGAAATACTGGAAGCCAGGCGAGCCTAACAACTTGGGAGAAGAAGACTGTGCGGAAGTTTACGACGACGGTTGGAACGACAGCAAATGCGACGTCAGCAAATACTTCATCTGTGAAAGGTCTGAGACTTCCTGCTCCGACTGACGGCGGCGCCTCGCGGCCCCTTGACTCCAGCCTCCCTCCCACGTGCGGGACGTCACCCACATCTGTGCCGTCTCCTTCTCTTCATCCGCAGCGCTGAGGATTTCACACGGTGCTGAGTCCCGTCTACACCTCTCGTCACTGTAGGACTCGGCCCTACTGTGCTTTCTCCCTCCTCCCAGGTTTCCTGACTCTGTGCTGGGGTCCTGGCTCATCTTTTCTGTTTGCTATAGTGAGAAACTGTGGGATCCACCCAGAGGCGACTGTGTCCCGTTGATCTGCTTCCTCCTTCTCGATGATATCAGCAAGATTTTCTGCATCGCCATGTGTAGCTGCCGCCTGGTCTCCTGCAGCTCTGTCCTACCCGTGTATCTTTTCTTTCTATCTACTCACCTTCTATGCCTCTGTCCCACACCTCTACCTGGGGCCTTGCTGTAACTCTCCCTACAACTGAGCATATCAGGGAAGGAATCCCCGGTCAGCAGCGGACTAGAGTTGATGTGTAAGTGTCCAACCGCCAACCTTCCGAGGTTGGGACCCTGTTGAACCCTCAGGTGGCTCCCCCACAACTCTCACCAAGAGAAAAACATCGCCCAATCTGGAAGCTCCTTTGCTGGCAGCTGCCCTTCTCGGCCCCTTTCCCCTGACTGCTGCAGACAGCGGCTCTTCCAAGGCCGAGCCCCT
The DNA here is from genome assembly GCA_004026965.1 of Petromus typicus. Lineage (NCBI taxonomy): Eukaryota > Metazoa > Chordata > Mammalia > Rodentia > Petromuridae > Petromus > Petromus typicus. The sequence continues at coordinate 56,704 of PVIR01004142.1, read as the reverse complement.
TCCTGGCGCAGCTCAGACATATACAGGACAGTGAGGACGTGGTCGTGAGGGTCACCATGGGACAACGCGGAAGGGCCATTCAGGGTCCAGAGCTCCGCAGGCTGCCGTCGGACCTTCTCTGCCGTCCCAGCTCCCTCACTTGGCAAAATAAAAGTGTGTTGGTCTTTGTCTGGGCTCCTGAGTGGCGAAAGTATCTTTTTACTTCTAGTGATCCCCTCTGACCACACGTGCATCTATGTCCACGAGGTGACTTTTGAGGGTTGGGGGATCCACCTTGAGGGGGGGGTCTAACGTCAGGCACTGATGTCAGCTAACGTCAGCCTGGGGCTGGCTGTTGAGAAGACCAAATAGATGTTTAGAAGGTTTGAACTTCAGTCCCACTAACCAATACCAAGGAAGTAGTCCATGCACTTTAAACTGTATTTAGTCCATGCACTTAAACTGTATTAAGTCTCTAGAACTTAATACAAATACCTTTGCCATCTTAAGGTCTGGGACGCTTGCTGCTCATATTCAGAAAGGGGTGGTTGGTTGGAAAGAATCAGGTTTATTCAGTGGCCAGCATCTTGAGGAGAGGAACAGCTTGTCAATCTCACCGTTCCATTCTAGGTGGCTCAGGACACAAACAGCTTCTGTGGGGGGACAGGAGGAGCAGGCCAAGAAGACTAGTGCTGGGGAGTCTTTATCGTCCAAAGCATACCCCTCCTGTCTTCATTAATCTGAACACCTCCGTGGACCTACAGCCTGGGGCTAGCTCCTGCATATCTTTAGATAGATTTTCTGCATGTTAAACTTTGACATTTTCCATAATTTGTAGCATTTGGTGCGTAGAACAAAAGACTAGGGAGGGGCATTACAGTAACCACCAAATCTGGGTTTTTAAGCCCAAGAATGTATATAGTATTTAGCAGTCTATATATTAACTAACCTCTTATTGTACATGGACCTTCTCTTTAGAATTCACAGTGTTGACAGAAGGCAAGAGTCTTGATACTTGCAAGAAGATGAGGGGCTGGAAACAAACCTCTCCCAAGGGTGTCGAGAGAGCAAAGAAATATTAGCTTCGCTGAGGACGGTTCCCGGGGGAGCAGCTCTGTTACAATTGATAAGCTCCCGGGCGTGGATGTGTGCAGGCTCTGGAGGTCCCACCGAGAGCGTGGAAGCTCCACACAGCGGCCTTGACCTTGCCCTTGCCCTCTTGTTAGTTGGAACAACTAGTAAACAAGTAACAAGTCAACATGAGCAAAGCATGTGTCTGGGTTTGTGAGCCGGGAGGAGCTATGGAGACCTTCGGTTTCTCCTCCTTCCAGTACAAGTATGGGTTGTCTCGTGGGACGGAGCCTCTGGCAGGGAAACTAACTTCACATAACTACTAACTTCACATAACTAATGTCAGGGTCAAGAGTTTCTTCCCATAAAAACAATTACACAGACTTTCCCCCTTCCTCCTCCTCGCTGTTGACACCAAGAACGCTCCTCTGTAAGCAACTCTCAAGCTAAATTCCATCTCATATGAGTCAACAGTTAACCACCAGAATCTCTCAGAGACATTTTGGATTTCCTGCAGGGGCCCTCACGGATCCAAGCCTGGGTTCCCCTCGCCAGCCATGAGCTCATCAACGCCCCCGTGTTGGCTTCTGCCCTTCCTCACCCTCTTGGTACTTGTCGCTACATGTGAATCAGCTCCCAGATAAACCACCAATATCCAAACACTGGCTGCAGGCTCTGCTTCTGGGGAAACTACACAACTTGCAGTATGATGTCTGCTGGGCGTGATTCTTCTCTACCACAATGTTCTTGCCTATGCTTGTGAGATTTCTGTTTTAAATCCATAAATGACTACAGCTTTTTTGTGATAAACTTAGTTGTCACTCCCAAATAAAATATTAAGGAATAAGATTTTCTCAGGGATGGCTGACTTTAGAGGTGTCTAAGGTATTAAAATATCTGAGACGTTTTTAACCTGAAAAAAAGCCAGCTTTTCCTCCTTTAGGAGTAAGATAAACTCACCGAGAGAGCAGAGAAGAAATTATGGGAAGGAAGAAGCTGTGGAAAAATCTAAGAGATAACACTTTTAAACAAGGTAGTAACTGCCAGTAATAAGCCATGATTATATGAATATCATGTACTCCTCCCGTCCCCCACAAATATGATGGGACCGGAAGGACAAGTCACCTTCACGGTACTCTTTCTCCCAAGCCCATGACCTTCATCTGATTGTGAGAAAATAATAGGAAAATCCCAGTCAAGTTCCATTCAACACAATGACTAGTAGATGTTCTTCAAAACTACTAATTCCATGAAAGACAAGGTGTTGTATCAAAATGCCTGAAACTGGGTATTTTATAAAGAAAAGAGATTTCTGTAGCTCCCAGTTTGGGGAGGCTGAGAGTCTCAGGTCAAGTCCCAGTGCCCGTGATGAGGACCTTCTTGTCCACAGTCCAACATGGCGGACAGCGTCATGGTGGAAGCGTGTGTAACAGGGAAAGACAAGGAGCCGGAGAGCAGTGAAACTCGCTGCCGTTACAACTCACTTCTGAGGGAACTCATCCCAGGAGATGAGCGTGAATCACTTTCCAAAGGTAGTGTCCCTCTCCCCGCCCCGTGACCTACTTGCTCTCCGCAAGGTGCCAGCAGCTCTCAATGTCAGCAAATCAGAGCTCAACCTGACGGCAGGAAAACACACGCAAACCACTGAGGCAAGGAACCCGCCCGTCTAGAGAAGGCCACCCGTCCCGACGACTGCTGAGTTATACGTTTCCCCAAACTTGATACTGAAGTTCGAAGCCTTGGTACTTCAGAATGTGACCACACTGGGAAATAGGTTCTTTGTAGTGATGATGAAGTTAAAATGCGGGCATCAAAGTGAGTCCTGACCCACTAGGACTGGAGTTCTGAAGAGGAGACACAGGCCACAGACACACCGGGAGGACGGCTGTGCAGACGTAGAGACAAGAGAGCCGTCGGCCAGCCAAGGGGAGATTCACGCGGTAGAACCGGCCGTGCTGTCATCTGTCAGCTTTCCTGCACTGTAACAAATGTCTGCGATAAGTCAACTAACAAAGAAAAAAGGATTATTTAGCTCACAGCCCAGAAGTTTCCAAGGTATGGAGCGTGGCAGTGGTGTATAGCGAACTGCCAGCCTCATGGCTGGGAAGCAAAAAAATGGACGTACCTTGAGGACATCCTCATAAATGAAATAAATAAGTCACAGATGTGTAAATATCGTTATCTTTTCTCTGGTATGAGAAAAGAAAGATGTAAATGAGTTCTAGAATGTATGTTATATATTGTGAAATAGAAAACACTCAAAGTGTAATGGAGTGAAGGGGGGAAAATAATGAGATTATAACAAAAAAGAAAGGAAACAAAGTTTATGTATATAGGGGTGGGGGTGGTAGGGTGGGTAGGGCTATGAGAAAAAATGAGAATTAATTTGTGTCATATACTGGTACAAATTCTCATTGTTGAATGCAATCAAGATGTGTATATGTAATGTACCAATAAAGATTTCAATTAAAAAATTTTTTAAAAATAAAATAAAAAAGAAGGAGAAAGCGCCGAGGGTACTCTAACCCTCTCTAAGACGCACAGTGTTCGGAAGCTATATCACAGTTCTGCATGAAGTCCACACGGCCTCCCAACTGCACCAGCTGGACACTGAGCTTATGACACCTGGGCCTTTGGGGACTGTGGCGTATCCAAATTATAGCGCCTGCCGACACGAGGTCTTGGATTCCGGTCCCCAGAACCAGGAGGAGTTGAACTGCGGTCTGTGCTGTGGGTCCGCGTGTGCTCATGGTGTCCCTGGCCAGCGACACTGCCCAGTGTGCCTCCTGCTGCGGAGGAGACGGTGGGACAGGGAGACGACACCGAGGACGACGCGGCTGCAGCGCGGTCAGCGAGCTCCGGAGCTGAGTCCGCAGCCCAGCGTGGGCCGGATCCCACCAAGTCAGCCCCGGGGCCGCCTTTGCGCAGCTCCTCCCCGCAGCCACCCGGGAACCCAGCGACTGGACGACCCGGCTCACCAGCGTGCGAGCAGCAAACTTGCCAGGCGCTGATGGGCCGGGTCTTCAGGACGTCCTAGATGCGAGCAAGTCCCGCCGGACACTGTCCCGGTGGGGTGCGGGCCTCCGCTCTGGGGTCCCCCTCTAATCCAGGAACTGCGCTTCTCCTGCCCTGGGGGTGGGGGGAGTTTGGACCTCTGCTGGCAGCAAAGAGCAAAGCTTGCAACGGCTACACCTCAGCGGATTTTAGACAATTCGAGCTGTGGATGAAAGAGAAAGAAAAAGGAGAAGCTAGAACAAATGGCTACCTCGGGGCCTGCAGCAACAGGAGGGCTGAGATGGACAGTTTCAGAAGGCATAACAGGGGCGGAAGAGCGGATTGCCAAACCGCCCCGGGCTGCAATCAAAGGGACTCCGTCCATTTAGCTTCTTCTCCGTGCAGTATCGGTGCCTTTCACGGCAGTGCAGACTGTACATGGGACACAGTGGGGCAAGATTTTACTTCAGCCTTAGAAACTGGCCAAACTGTTCACTATTATTTTCCTGTAGAAAGTGAGTGATTTGGTGGCATGTAAAGATCCTGCCTTCATTTATAATATTAAAATTTGCAGTTATGTTTCCCACCTTTAAAATATGTTAGCCATGCCGGGCGTGGTGGCTCACGCCTGTCATCCCAGCACTCGGGAGGCAGAGGCAGGACGATTGCTGTGAGTTCAAGGCTGAGCTCAGGGCCAGCCTGAATTACAAAGGGAGACCCTGTCTAAAAAAAAAAGTTAGTTCTTGCCAGTCGTGGTGGCTCACGCCTGTGATCCCAGCTCTTGGGAGGCTGAGGCAGGTGAGTCACCGCAAGTTCAAGGCCAGCCTGAACCACACAGAAAGACCTATCTAGAAAAATCAAACAAAGAAAATATTAAGTAGCTGTAGTTATGCTACATAGCCTTATGTTTGGCTTTTCCTCCCCCTGTGTGTGAAGACTTTTGCTTAAACTTGTAGACTTAGTGCCTTACACGGATTGATCATGCAGACGAATCTTGAAAATTCATGTGTAGGGTTCTCTGAGTATAACCAAATTTTCCTAAGTGGTAAATATTGATAGGCAAACATTGAATCATTGTCTTTTTATACCTTATAAAACTGAGGTGTTTTACATTATAATCAAGGTTTCTTTGTTGAATTTATTTATTTTTATTTTATTTGAGACAGGGTCACACTTTGTAGTTCAGGCTGGCCCTGAGCTCAGCCTCCAACTCACATCACAGCGATCCTCCTGCCTCTGCCTCCCGAGTGCTGGGATGACAGGCGTGAGCCACCACACCCGGCACTGTGGTGTGTGGTACTGATTGCTGCTGGGCGTGAGTCTCCACACCCAGTATTGTTATGTGGTTACTGGGGATCGAACCCGGGTCCTTGCACTTGCAAGACAGGCGCCGGAACCACTGAGTTAAATTCCTGGCCCCTCTGCTGAATTTAAAATGGCCTGTCAGTGTGTGCCATCAGAGGGCAACCACATGCTTGCTGCTGCACAGCCGCAGCTCCGACTGTATAAAGATTTGTGCAATGATTGAGCTAAGAGTCAGGGAGGGGACAGTGACTGGAAATATATTTGTTGAAATTTAGTATTTTTATCATCTTATATTTATTAAGGAATAGTTATGAGGTTTGTACAGCTGTGAAATTGTCAAGGTGAGTATGAATGTAAGAAAGAAGAAAACAGAGGTGCTGTATTTACAAATATATGGGAGGGTCAGGGAATTAGCTCAGGGGTTCCGGCGTCTGCCTGGCAAGTGCAAGGTTTGAGTTCGATCCCTGGTAATCACACACCACAGTGCCGGGCGTGGTGACTCACACCTGCAATCCCAGCACTCGGGAGGCAGCGGCAGGAGGATTGCTGTGAGTTTGAGGCTGGCCCGGGCTCCATAGTGAGCTCAGAACTAGCATAAACTACAAAGTGAGACCTTGTCTCAAAAAAAAAAAAGGGGGGGGGGAAGGGGAGTAACTCTATAGGACACAGAGACTAGATTCTCATCACTAGAACATATGCTTTATATCGCATTTTTCCTTTAGACTTTTCTCTTTAATACATAATATGTTAAAATAGAAGCAGTGCTATTACCTGTCGAAGATGCTAGCTCTTTGAATAGCAAACCATCTGCCTGAGCCCTGAATTGAAAATCATATACACAAAATCCTAATAGGAACTGTAAATTAGAAGGATTAGTTCCTATAATTTACTGAGGAAAACCACGCCACTTTTCTCTTTCAACCCTCTCACCACAAAAATTACGTTATATTGCAATGTACTGCACGTTTATGTAATCTTTTTTTTTTTGAAACAGGTCTCGCTTTGTAGTTCAGTCTGGCCCTGAGCTCGCTGTGTAGCCCAGGCCAGCCTGGAATCCTCCTGCCTCTGCCTCCTGAGTGCTGGGATGACAGGCATGAGCCACCATGCCCAGCACTGTGATATGTGGTTACTAGGGATCTAACTCCAGACCTTGCACTTGCCAGGGAAATGCCGGACCCACTGAACTAAATTCCCAGTCCCGATGTACTTGTTTTATAAGATTGGATCTCTTGGGGAAAATATTACTTTTCTTACTATGGAATGCACTATTCTGTGATTATGTATGCAAAACATAGTTGATGCTCAATTTTCTTCATTCTCTAGAGAATGTGTGATTTTTTTTCATAAGGGATAGTGAAGTCATGGAACTATGCCTTAGAAATAAAACTTCACAAGGGGATTAACTTTCTAAGGCAAACAAGAAGGAGGTTAGCAAACAGCCACATGGACACAGAGCCAGATCTCACCTCCTCGAACTGTACTCTCTCGTGTTGCTGTGGTGCGACTGATTTCCACCGCATCTTTAAAGAATAAGAATGTGGATTGTGGGTTTATTTCCAGGGGACCGTGTCCTCTTTCTGACCACAGCTCACTGAGCTACTGAGCTACTAATACACTGAGCTACTGCTGAGTCACGAGTGGCCTGTGTGTGCTGCTTTCCGGGAGACAAATGGGCCGCGCTGCTCGCGCCGATGGAGGCCGGTGACACGTGTCTGCTCAGCTCCCCCACACCACGCAAGAAACAGAAACTCACCAGGGACACTCAGATGTTAGGAAAAGCGAGGGAAAAGCAGACACTGGATGCTTGACCAGAAGGAAATAAAAGATCACTGAAATAAAATGCATACACTTCCAGGTATTTTGCTCATAAAATTATGGATTGCTTTGATAACCTGAAGTGAGAGAGAATTTCCTAAAATTAACACTATCAATAAGAGAAGATCATAATGTTTTTCCTTGGCTGGATCCGTGACGCCTGTCTCTGCGTGGCCCCCCGAGTCACGGAAATACAGATGCCTGAACATTAGGACCCTAGAGCCTGTCCAGCCGCCTCCCATAGCGTAACAACGTCTTCAAAGACCCCATTTCCAAATCACAGGCCCCCCAGATTAGAACTTCAGAATATCTTCAGGGGCGGGACATAAACTAACCCCGACAGAGTGAGCATCTTTATTGTATTCTTGGTTTTACAAAAAAAAAAAAAAGAGCTGCTCATATTTCATTATTAAGTAACACATTTCTGTAGATCCCTGCAAGTTGTCCCTTATCAAACTAAGGAGGCTTTCCTTTGTTTTTGTTTGCTAAGCATTCATTTCCTTGTGTTTATCTTTTTTAATGAAAAAAATTAGCATTTAATAGATAATTTTAATAGCTTATCACAGTAATGTGGATGAGACAAAAACAAGATCCGGAAGGACACAGACCATGTGCTAATGTGTTTACGAAATTTCCAAATATAAAAGTGGCCCAGTATAGGGGCCATGGGGATACACATAATTAAACTATTTTATTATGATAAATATTACATTAGAGACAGAAGAAAGCAGAGGAAGATCAGAGAGAGGGTGGAATTTTTATAAGACGTCCACAGTACCTGTCATGACTTATTTACTTTTGAATGATCTTGAGTATGTGATGATATCAAAACTTAATAAAACTGAGGGAGTTAGGCAAGTCTTCTTTTTCCTTTTTACCTACCTCTTTGCATGCTTCTTCCTTAAAAATCAAAACTAAAATTAACTGCAACAACCAAACCATAAAGCATCCTTTGACTGGGTTGAATGGTCTTCGTGAGCCTCTCATTTCTAGAAAAAAACCAAAAAAATGGGAACTATAGAGCCGTCCTGCCCTTGAACCTGAGTCCTGTGGCGTACCTATTCCTTACATTAGTTCCGATCCTTTGTTCTGTACTCAGGTCTTCGTAAGATCCAGAGCCAGCTCACGTCCAAGGCCAGACGACTGCTGTTAGACTACTGAGTTAATCTCAGCTTCTCCGAACAGCTTGTTTTCTCCCCCTCCTGATCTGCATGTGCCACTACTGTACCGGGAATATTCGGTCACCACCCATCTGCTCCAGAACGACACTAACCTCTGGTCTGGGGGTCTTCTCCAGGAGGCCATTTCGGATCCCACAGGTGCAATCGTGTGCCTCCGATGGTCCTCATAGTCTCCTGAGCTTTCTAGATGCATCACATAACCTTTAAAATCTCTGTTTAAGGCCAGGGAGTTAGCTCAGTGGTTCCGGCGCCTGTCTTGGAAGCGCAAGGACCCGGGTTCGATCCCCGGTAACCACACACCATATTGGGCGTGGAGACTCATGCCCAGCAGCAACCAGTACCACATACCACAGTGCCGGGCGTGGTGGCTCACGCCTGTCATCCCAGCACTCAGGAGGCAGAGGCGGGAGGATTGCTGTGATGTGAGTTGGAGGCTGAGCTCAGGGCCAGCCTGAACCACAAAGCGAGACCCTGTCTCAAAAAAAAAAAACCAACTCTGTTTATATGTTTCACTCTGCTGTGACCATCAGAAATAGATTTCCCATCCCATCTTCAGCGAGAACTAGAGGCTTGTGGTCTGTGGGCAGCCTCAAAATTGGGACCTCTCTTCCTCTTTCAATTCCTGTAGGGCAGGGCTCGGAGTGAGGCATGCACAGGATTCCGGCTTCCTCGCTGAGCTTAACAACTCCACTCTGGCTCCTCAAGGCAGCTTCAGCTCCAGGTACAAACCACCTAGGCCCAGTTTCCTGTCCCCTTGCCTATGCCTTGGCTGGGCCCTCTTATACTTTTCCTTCTTTTGTCAACAGTGTACATGTTCTTGAAGACAACGTGCCAGCACTGTCTCCTTCAGAAAACCTCCTCTGTCCCCACCAAAAGCACGAATTTATTCTCCATAATGGCCGATGAATCAATCCCATCCAGAAGTTTTCCAGAGAAAGTGTTCTGATGTTTGCCTTGAAAAGAAATTAGGCAATCCGTCCATTTAAAATTTCCTCTTACTAAGCACCACTTGAGGATGTGCCTTGCAGAAAGATCTTCCTCACAGTCGTGCTCTTGCTCATAAGTCATCTGTCAGCACCTGTGGACAGAGGCTTGTTTTCTGAGGAAAGCGAGAGGAGTCTGGCGTTGTGGAACAAGAAGACTTCTGGGAAGAAGAGGAAGATCTTCTCAGTTCTTTAGAAAATGACTTTTCTCCACTCTGCACTATTCTTTAAGCATTGCTGACCATTCACGTTTAACTCGGGATCCAAGGCATCCACTCTGACCCTGGCTGACTGAAATCTAGACATGTGGCTGCCTGTATGTTACAACTTAGAGCTAACGCGGCCCCCGGAGTCTCATGTCTTGGAATGTCCTTGGATCTCGGAGGCATTATACTCCTCAGTGAATTCACCCACAAGGAGGCCAGTGGCCGAGTGTGCCGCTAGGAGGCGGGGCTGCTTGGAGGCAGATCACGGAGGACATTACCAGAAGGGTCTCTTCTTACCCTTTCCTCTCTACTGCCTGGCAGCTATCGGTTGAACACGTTTTCCTCCACCCTGCCCATCTGCCTTCTTATACCTTGGGACCTGCTAACCATACAGTAAAAGTAGAGCCAAAATAAATCTCTGTCCTTTCAGTTGCAGGAGTTGGGTATCGTGTTTCAGAACAAGAAAAAAGAAAAAGTAGACATTGGTACCAGCAGTGGGGCCCAAGCTGCCAGGTTAGCTGACCCGGAAGTGAGCCAGAAGTACTTGGAACTTGTTGGCAAGAGGAATCTGGAAAGATCTGGAGGCGAAGTCTAGAGAAGTTCTAGATCGCTACATGCAGAACTTGATGGGAGTCTGTTCAGGGCTCAGAAATCCACTGTGCTGATAGAATTGGGGGTGGAAGGGGCCAGGCTCAGGAGGATGTCTCGGCAGAGAACAAGGACTTCGTTGGGAGCTGTGCTCAAGGCCATGTGTGCTACGCGTTGGCAAAAAATGTGTGTACATTTTGCCCATATCCTTAGACTTTGTGGGAGACTAAGACTAAGGTAGCAAACTCATTAGCCCGATGAACGGAATTTCAAAGCAGCTCGACATTCAGGATATGACATAGGTACTGCTAGCTGCTTCTAGCTAGAGCTACTGTGAAAATCAGAAACAAAAATTTCCATGTGAAAAGTTGGCAGTTTTATCAGAAAGAAGTGCCTGCAAAGCTGGGGCAAAAGATAGCATAGTACAGAGAGAGAAAGAGAGAGATTAGCATTAAAAGAGAAGGTAAATGCTTTGCAGTCGGACAGCAGCAAAGATGGTTTAAGGTATCTCAGGAAATAGGCCCCACTCCTCACAGACTCAAATTGTTATAAAACTGTATAGCTTTCATTTGAGAAAGAATCCCTGGGTTTCTGTGGTCCAGAAGTCCTGCCTAGTGAATTGGTTCCTTGTAATTCCTTTCAGTTTTCAGCTATCCGGACACTCATTGACCTCTGCAGATGTGATCCAAGGGAACCTGGCTGCTGCTCAACCTGGTAGCAGGTCTTGGCATCATCGATATCATGCTGGCTTCATAGCCAGGCAGAATTCAAGTGTTATGGAGTCGAGGAGGCTTCCGCCCAGATTTCACAGGAAGGTCGAGGAGGCTGAGTTCTGTGTTCCTCAGAAGGCTGTGCATGAGCCTGTGAGGGCAATGCCGAAAGTTCAGTGGGGACCCTAAGAAGTTCAGTGGGGACCCTAAGAAGTTGAAAATGCCAAAGATGTGACATTCCGCTAGGGAAAGCTTCCGGCGGGGAGCAGAGCCACCCCAAGAGAAAGCTCATATAGGCTGCAGTGGCCAGTGCTGCCGGGCAGGCTGCCCAAGCTCTTCGGAGTTCACCTCTCAGCAAAACACGTCACAAGTGCTGGACACAGAGCTATGAGATTTCACGTTTGAACCCCTGGCCTGTGGTATTGCTTTGGTCTGTTTCCTTTTTATCCCTTTAATTCTCTTTTGTGGAATGATCATCTGTATTCCACGCTATTATAGAAGTTGGAGGTGTTTAGCTTTCTTTTTTATTTTACGGGGTCTTGCAGCTGAGAGTTGGCTGAGATTCTCAGAGCAGACTCTGGATGTGGACTCTTCAGCTGTGCTGGAACTGTTAAGGCTTTGGTGGCTCTTAAAGACGAACTAAATAGTCTTTGCATAGCAAGATGGACATGAGTCTTTGGGCGAGCAGGGACAGAATGTTATGGTTTATATTTAAAACAGTCCTAAAAGTATCACCCGCCAGGACTGAGAATTGAACTCAGAACCCTACCCTTGCGATGTAGGTGAGATGCCACTGAGCTAAATCCCCAGCTGAAAAGTATTATTATTATTTTTTTTTTTTTAGGTTTTTGGAGACAGGGTCTCGCTTTGTGGTTCAGGCTGGCCTTGAGCTCAGCCTCAAACTCACATCACAATCCTCCTGCCTCTGCCTCCCGAGTGCTGGGATGACAGGCGTGAGCCACCATGCCCGGCACTGTGGTATGTGGTACTGGTTGCTGCTGGGCATGAGTCTCCACACCCAGTATTGTTATGTGGTTACCGGGGAATCGAACCCGGGTCCTTGCACTTGCGAGACAGGCGCCGGAACCACTGAGTTAACTCCCTGGCCCTGAAAAGTATTATCTTTTTATCCAATCATCAGGTGATCAATATTTGGGTTGTTCCCAAGATTTAGCTGTTACAAATTGTGTTGTTATGAATATTCATATGCGTATATCACTGTGGTATGATTCTTTTAATTCTTTTGGAAAGATACTGAGAAGGGGTATAACTGGGTCAAATAGAACCTTTAGCCCTAGTTTTTTGAGGAATCTCCACACTGATCTCCACAGTGGTTGCACCAGTCCACATTCCCACCAACAGTGGACAAGGCTTCCTTTCTCCCCACAGCCTTGCCAGCATTTGATTTATTTCTTGATATAGCTATTCTCTCTGGCGTGAGATGAAATCTGAGAGTTGTTTTAATTTGCATTTCTCAGATGACCAGCGGTGCTGCATATTATCCCATCTATTTATTTCCCATTTGTACTTCTTCACCTGAGAAGTGTCTGTGCATCTCAGATACCCACTTTTGTACTGAGTATAGTTACGGAGGAGATTGATTATTTTCAGTTCTTTAAATATTCTAGACATCACAGTCATAAAGAAGAATAAACTTGTGACATTTATATTTAAATGGATGCACCTAGAGACCATACTCAAGTGAAATAAATTGGACACATGTGTAAATATCACATCGTTTTCTTGCATGAGAAATTGAATATGTAAAAAAGGACCGAAATGTGTGGTAGATGATATGTTCAAATGGGAAGGGGGGGGAGGTGGAAGGGTGGAAGGAAGAAAGGAGAAAAGAAAGATAAAATAAAAACACAGCTTTTATAAATAAAGAGGGGTTGAAGAATGGGGGAAAATAAGAATTAAGATATATTATGTATATGTAAAAATTCCATGTGATGAATGTGGTCATTATGTATATCTAAATTGTACCAGTAAATTTATTTTTAGCGGAGTATCATCTTTGACAGGGGTGCTGTAGCAGATTCACCCACAAATGATTCTAGTAGCTGAATATGCTGCTCAGAGGTAGGACCCACTTGGACATGGGTCACTGAGGATGTAACTCTTAATTGTAATGTGTCATCTTGACCACCAAAGAACTTCCTGGCAGACTAATAAAGCTCTGGGAGTGACTGGGGATGACCGGCGAGGGGGACAACCCACCCCAAAGTGGACGGCACCGATCATTAGAGTCATTCCTTGAACAGAATGAAAAGAGGCAAGAAAAAAGATGTCGGCCCCTTTCTCAGGGGAAGCCTAGTCTTTCCTGCTGCCTGGGACACTGGCCTCCAGCCTCCAAGTCCAGACCCAAATCTTCCAACGCAGACTATTCAGTTTGTAGCACAGACTCACGTGAGCAACTGCAATGAGCTCCGTGCCTTTGACCTTCCACTGCTACTTGACCTCTGGCCCCTCCGTGCACCGACAGCCATTTTGGATTCTTCTTCCTCTGATGTGGGAAACAGCCACGGGGACTCTTCCAGTTCTGATGCTATTCGCCTACGTCACACGTCACGTACACCAATGGTGGCAGACCAGTGGCCCCCGTGCGACAGCAGGCTGGTTGTTCTCACTGGAAGCTCCAAAGGTTCGCCATCATTGACTCATGCAATTGTACCCACCTTATATGTAGCCTCTGCTCCTCTATTAAACCCTAACATAGGGCTAGACCCGGAAGGGTATATCCTTGGCCCAGCTCCTCCTGTCTCTCCCTACTTCCTGCCTGCTGTGGGTTGAGCACATTCGTCTTCACCGTATCCTGCTGCTGTCCTGTTTCTGCTGTGGAGCCAGCTAGCCATGGACTAAAAGTGTGAACCGAAGCACAACTCAGGCACTGTGTCTCAATGGCCCGTAAGTAACACAACACTGCACAACCGGCGTATTGCTGGTTTATTCCAGAGTGCGTCCTCGACAAGTTTTACTCCGTTTGTTGCCCATTCAGAGGTATGTGAATCACGCTTAGCTCTGCCACCATCAACAAAATGACAAGAACATCCTTCTAAATTCATATGTCCCTGGAGCAACCCATCCTGAAAATATTATCTGTGTTCACAATATCAGAGTCCGTATCTTACGTTAGTTTCATTATATATTTCCAGATTGCTTTCTACAACTACCAATTAATTGCACACTTCCACGGACAGTAGGTAAAGATTTTCATCTACTCATAACCTTAAAATTATCCACCTCGGTAACATTTGCCATTATAATTGATGACATGGTGTTACTCTTTCTACAATTTTTTTTTTTTTTTTAGGTTTTTTGAGATAGGGTCTCACTTTTGTGGTTCAGGCTGGCCCTGAGCTCAGCCTGCAACTCACATCACAGCAATCCTCCTGCCTCTGCCTCCCGAGTGCTGGGATGACAGGCGTGAGCCACCACGCCCGGCACTGTGGTATGTGGTACTGGTTGCTGCTGAGCATGAGTCTCCATGCCCAGTATGGTATGTGGTTGCCGGGGATCGAACCTCGGTCCTTGCGCTTGCAAGACAGGTGCCGGAACCACCGAGCTAACTCCCCGGCCCCTCTTTCTACAATTATTAATAAGTTTAAGCCTTCCTCAAACACATGTTGGTCCTGCTTCTCCTTCAATAGACTGTATCCTCACACTCTTGGCCCGTTTTTCTGCTGATGTTCCTGTCTTTTTTTAATTTGCAGAAGTATTTTTTGCATGTCCCAGAATTGATGTTCAGTTTGATATGTCATTAACTCTCTCCATTCTAAGCATCTGGTCATTATATGTAGAATATCTTTGGCTTGACCGAGGTATGTATGCACACATGTGTGTTTGTATGTGTGTGTGTGTAGAACTGAGGACATAACCCAGGGCCTTCACACAGAGCTACACACGCGGGACTTTTTTGTCTTTCAGAGACAGGGTCTTGTTAGGTCTCTCAGGCTCCCATTTTGACCCAAGAGCACCATCTCAAGATCCGTCAGCAAGGAGACCACCGTCAGATGTGACTTCTCATCCTTGGACCAGAACCACGGGCCAAAATAAACTTCTGGTTTTTATAACTTACCCTATCTGTAATATTTTGCTGTTAGCAATAGGAAATGAACTAATTCCAGATCTTAGGGAGGCTGAGGCAGGAGAATCACAAATTCAGGTCCAGCCTGGGCAACTTAGATCCTTGGTGAGACTCTATCTCAACATGAGAAGTAAAAATGTCCAGGGATGTAGCTCATTGTGAAGGATTTGGGTTCAATTCCCATTACCACAAAGGGGGGGGGTGATAGACTAGGACTTTATACCTTTCTCGTGTATTATGATTTTTTATAAGACTTTACATATCGTGCTAAAAGTAGTGTTTTAATCGCTTTCCTTTAGTTCACATGATCGGCCCATGATCAGCCGGTTCTTAGGAAGACAGGCATGGAGGAAGGTCTGGCAGGGGAAGCCTCTCACCCTCACGGCAGACAGGGAGCAGGGCAGGAAGCAGACCTTCCGGATCACGCTCACGGAGAGCTCTCCTACCAGTCCCACTTCCTGCGAGCGCACCATCTATACCACATCTACCTTCCAATCCCAGCTCAAAAGCCCTACAAGTGAGGGCTTGAGGCTTTAGGGAGACATCTAGAAAGTCCAGACTGTGTATTAGCTTTCGTGATATGGGGGCTGAATACCTGACGCTCACAACTAGAAAGACAAAATGGTATAATTTGGCTTACGGTTTGGGGGGCTCAGTATATGGTGGGTCCAAGGCATGATGAAGGAAGTCTATGAAAGAACAGACTTGCTTATCTGGTTGGTGGTGGCCTGGAAGCAGAAGAGTCAGACAGAGACCCAAGAGGTCGGCCTCGGGGCCTACCCAGACACACCCAGGAGAGTGTTCCAGCGGTCTGCTAGAGAAGTCCTCAAAGCGAAGACACTGGCACTCCACGCTAAGCACCATGGGAAGTGGTATAAAGCAGGAATGGTTGAGTCAGGAGGGACCATTCTGCCGTCTGGACCCAGGGTTAACTGTTCACTGTTCAGTCACCTTCTCTGGATCTTCTTCATTGCTGACTGCGTTTCCCCTCTGTTTTACTAATTTAGGTTGTGTTTTGTTAGGAAACTCTCCATTTCTCCCAAGACTTTAAAATGTATTGTCATATATACATCATTTCTTTTTTGAGACAGGGTCTTGCTTTTGTAGTTCAGGCTGGCCCTGAGCTCAGCCTCCAACTCACATCACAGCAATCCTCCTGCCTCTGCCTCCCAAGTGCTGGGATGACAGGCGTGAGCCACCACGCCCGGCACTGTGGTGTGTGGTACTGATTGCTGCTGGGCATGAGTCACCACACCTGACATCTTTATATGTGGTTACCGGGGATCAAACCCAGGTCCTTGTGCTTGCGAGGCAGGCACCAGAATCACTGAGCTAAATCCCAGGCCCTATATTTTCTTATAATTATTCTAACTACTGCACTATTTTGCTATATTTCCTCCAAGTCAAGGTTTTAGGATTTTTTTTTTTTCTTACACAAAGTTTCTCTATGAAGTCCAGACTGGCCTCAAAGAGCAATCTTCCTGCCTCCACCGAGTGTTGGGATCATAGTTCTGTGCATGTCCAACTCCCTCCCAACCAAGGATGTGGGGGAGCGGACACTCTGGTACACTGCTAGACAGAAAATAAAACAGTACAACCGTTTTGCTTTTGCATTTTGTTTTGCTATGTTTCTGTGATAAGGATACTGCCCAGGAATGTCCACATCTTCGTACTGGCTGTTTCTCCAACAGTGAAATGCTGATTTACACACAGGCCCTAGCTATCTCCTTCTAGGTATTTACTGAAAAATAAACGCATGAACCCACAGAGACATACATAAATGCTCATAATTTTTTTTTTTTTTTTTTTTTTTTTAGGTTTTTTGAGACAGGGTCTCGCTTTTTGTGGTTCAGACTGGCCCTGAGCTCAGCCTCCAACTCACATCACAATCCTCCTGCCTCTGCCTCCCGAGTGCTGGGATTACAGGCGTGAGCCACCACGCCCGGCACTGTGGTATGTGGTACTGGTTGCTGCTGGGTGTGAGTCTCCACACCCAGTATTGTTATGTGGTATCCAGGGAATCGAACCCGGGCCCTTGCGCTTGCAAGACAGGCGCCGGAACCACTGAGCTAACTCCCCGGCCCAATAATTTTTTAAGGTACTGGGGTCAAGCCCAGAGGCCACTTATCACCACACCTCACCCCCACACATTTTTGCGTGAGAGTCTTACTAAGTTGCTCAGGCTGGCCTGGAACTTGGAATCTTCCCGCCTCGGCATCCAGGAGCTGGATTACAGGCTGAGGCTGCACCAACGCGACCAGTTCAGCTTTATTCTTCCATAAAAACAGCCCAAACATCCATCAACAGGTGAATGTATGAGCAACGGCGGTCCAGAATCAATGAAATACTACTCAGCAGTCAAAAAGAATGTATCAATACAGAGGAAACATCAATGAATTGTAAAATAATTATTCCATTGAAAGAAGGGACTCAAAAAGCTAGGCACTGTGCCAGTCATTTCTAGAAAATCCAAGTCCAACCAATACAGAAAGATTAGTGGTGAGCGGGAAAGATAAGGACCTCAGGAGCAGGGGCAGAGTTACAAAGGCGAGCACGGTGATGAACACATTTCTGTTCTACCGTGAGGATGGTTTCAGGGATACCTACAGCCGCCCCTCAGAAATCCAGGGGAGCAGCCACAGAGATTGGGTTCTGGGCCAAAGACACCTCAGACTCAAGTCCCCTGTCTTAAATTGATACGGTGTTTGCTCACCGCCTCCAAATAATTAGCATCCCTTCTAGATATAGGCTGACACGATGTGAATGCATGCACATAGAGGGTATACAGCACTGTGTATAGAATAACGACAGAAGTCTGTCCTTGCTCTGCAAAGACAAAATTTTTAACAATAGTTTTGAGGGCTAGAGGTGTAGCTCAGAGAGGGAGCACTTGCCTGGCATGTGCAAGGCCCTGGGTTCCAACCCTAGCATCTCACACACACACAGACACACACACAGATACACAGACACACACAGAGATACACAGACATACACAGACATACACAGACACACACAGACACACACACAGAAACATAGACACACACAGACATACACAGACACACAGAGACATAGACACACACACAGACACACACAGACACACAGAGACATAGACACACTCACAGACACACACAGAGACATAGACACACACACAGACACACACAGACATACACAGACACACAGAGACATAGACACACTCACAGACACACACAGACATACACAGACACACAGAGACATAGACACACTCACAGACACACACACAGAGAGACATAGACACACACACAGACACACAGACATACACACACAGACATACACAGACACACACAGACATACAGACAGACACAAAGCAAACGCATCCCCGTCTGTGTGTGACACAGACACACACACATGGACACACACACAGAGACACATTGACAGACACACACACAGATACACACACACAGATACACACAGACACACAGAGACATAGACACACACACAGACACACAGACATACACACACAGACATACACAGACACACAGAGACACACACACAGAGACATAGACACACACACAGACATACAGACAGACACACAGACACACACAGAGACACAGACACACACACATGGACACACACAGATACACAGACACACAGACACATACACAGACACACACACAGACACACACACACAAAGACACACACACAGACACACACACACAGACACACAGAGACATACACAGACACACACACGAACACACACAGAGACACACTGACAGACACACACACACAGAGTCTGCCATTATCTGAATGTGAGAATGGAGATGCTCTTTTTGTTTTAAACAGAGTCTCGCTCTGTAGCCCAGGCTGCCTTGAACTCACCACGCAGCTCAGGCTGGCCTTGAATTCATTCCAATCCTCCTGCCTCAGCCTCCCAAGTGCTAGGATTACAAAGATGCCCGGCCTCAGCCAGCTGGGTCTACAGATACTGAGGGACAGGGTCTGGGTGTGGATATATGTGTGTGAAACAGGTAAGCTTCACACTTTAAATATGTCCTTTTTGTACATAAATAATCACTCAAAAAAGCTGGCAACTTTTTAACGAGATACTTAAAGACAAATAAGCAAAAGTAAATACATGAAGGGTTTCTGGTTAAAAATAATCACAGTCATAGTGATTATTAGACAAGTGCATCTGTTTACAGGGCCGAGTTTACTTCCAGAGGAAACCCTGGCTCTGCCTCTGTTGCTGGAGGTGACTTGGGGGACAGACAGGGAAGGGAGGAAGGAGGACGCTGCCTCCAGTTGAAAACCACTCAGCTACTGTCAAAAACACATCAGTTATGCGTCGTGCAGCTCCACAACCCCTATAATGTATCGGAGAGGAAGGAGGGGTTTATTTTTCTTACTGATGTAGCCCCCATCTCTGAGCAATCCCTGCCATGTGGCAGGTGTTTAATATTTGTTGAGAGAATACATAAACATTTAGTGTGTTTGCTTTGTTTTTGAGATGGGACCTCACTTTGTCACCCAGACTGGCTCCACATTCCCGGGGTCTAGCGATCCTCCTGCCTCAGCCTCCTGACTGTCAGAACGCGTGTGTACCTCGTATGGTGCCAGTTCTGAGGCACATAACCTTCTTTATCACACTGTCCCCCGAGGGAGACCTTTTCACTTCTCCCCTATCTACACGCAGAACTTCTAGAAGCCACCTGTACCTGCCCTCCCCACCATCCCGCAGTGGGATCTGGTAACTTAGTTCCCATCCCAGCCACTGCCTGTCTCTGATCAAAAGGGACTGAATTCCGCTTAGGGTCAAACACTGTTTCAGAACAAATAAAAAAGGACACAGGATCTAGCAGGTTCCGAATTACGAGGCCGGGTTCATTGGGAACTTCTCGGGAGTCAAGCCCACAGAAGCTAAGGATGGAGCTTCGAAGCCAAGAGTCCAGCACACGGCCGGAGGATGCAGCTGCTGAGCCTAGACTGGCGCTGCTAGGGGCGCCCCACCCCCACCCCCAGCCAGCCGGGCAGGCCCCAGGGTGACTGGTCCACACAGGTTCCTGTTGGCAGCGCCTGAGGCCAAGGAAGCGGGAAGGAAGAAGGAAGAGAGGGCGGACCCGGAGTGGAGCTGGGAGCTGAGGGCGATCTGGCCAGGCTGGATCTGCCCGCCATGGACACTGTCAGGTACAGCCAGTGGGACAGCGGCCAGGAGGAGGTCCGCGCAGGAGGTAGGAGCACCTGGGCCTCGTCCGCTGGCCGCTTGTTTAGGGCGGACAGGGGAGAGAAGAGGATGGAAGAGGAGCCGCACAGCCTGGACCCCTTGGGGCTGGGGCGCCATTGGCGGCCTCTCCGGCCGGGACTCGGGTCACTGGTGTCTCTGCTCCCCTAGGGCCCTGGGGTCTCCGGGAGAACCTCAGGCAGCGGGCTGCCGTCCTGGCCCTGGGCGTGCTGGCGGTCACAGTGCTGTGGGCGCTCGTGCTGAGCGTCCTCTTGTCCAAGGGTGAGTGGCCCTTCCTGGGAGAGGCGTGGGCGCCCTCGGTGCGCTCGCTGCGCGCATCCCCGGGGCAAGGGAGGGTCCCGAGCCGATGGCACCGCGCCCACACGACCTCCTCTCCGCAGCCTCCACCGAGCGCCGGGAGCTGCTGGGCCACCAGAGCCTGCTGAGGACGAACGGTGCGTGCGGGGCGCTTGCGGGGCAGCGGGCCGACAGGGCGTCCGAGTCCCCGCACCGGTGTGGGTGACCGGTGCGCACGGGACTGTCGTTCCAGCCTCGGAGCAGACGCGGCTGCTGAGCACCTTGGAGCGGAAGATCTTCGACTGCAATACCTGCTGTGAGGGGCGCGGCGCGGCCCTGGGCGGAGGGGGCTGGTGACCGGCGGACACACCTCGCCCACCCCGTCCTCTCTGCATTTTTATCTGCCCGCGTTTGCAGGACACAATGAGCGCATTCCTTCTGGGGAGCTGGTGTGGGGCCGTGATGCACCCCAATTCGTTTCTCACCTCTTTCTTTTCTCCCCCCATCACTTGGTCCCCTCCCCATTTTGGAGGGGAAAAAAAAATCCTTGGTTCCTGTTGTCCAGCCTTTACTTTGTTGTTTCGTTATACTTCGGGTCTCTGCCACCGGAGAGGCTGAATTTGAGTGGTCTGTAGGAAAGCCGGTGGTCTCTGAGACACGAGGTCAGCGACATCAATCACTGACCCTTCCTAGGTGTCCACGCGAGGCTGGAGACGATAGAGACTCTGGAGCGGCTGGACAAGGCGGAGGTGATGCTACTGCATCACAAAAGCGTCCTGGAGGAGCTGAGCCAGCGCGGTGAGGCCCTGGCCTGCCCGACCCGGGGACTGTGCCCAGCCGCGGCCACCAGCAGCTGCAGCTGCGACTGCTGCGATGGCCGAGGTCACCCTGACCCCTCACCCCAGATGCGAGCAGACAGAGGGCCTGGGTTTGGACCCCTACCTCGTCGTGAGTGCCCCCGACCCTAACTCTAGCTAAAGTCTCCTCGCCTTGCCTGTGCAGTGACGCAGGAGTTGGCCAAGGCGGGCCGGGACCGCGAGAACATCCGCAACGAGCTGTTCCGGGCGCTGGAAGCCGCCAAGCTCCAGAACGGTGAGCGCGCAGGGCGGAGGGACGCGAGGACCCTGCCGGAGCGCCCCCACACCCGCCCCGGGGCTCCCCACCCCGCCCCGGCCCGCCTCAGGGCTCCCCACCCCGCCCCGTCCGCCCCTCTCTGCCTCAGGACGCCCTCACCCCGCCCGGCCCCCCTCAGGGCGCCCCCCGGCCCGCCCCGCCCCGCCCCGCCCCGCGCCCGAGGCTCCGGCGCCTGCCCGCCTTCTCCATTATCCCGCCGCACCGGGACCGCTCCCCTCCCTGACCTCCGCACCCGCAGGCTCCTGCGAGCAGTGCCCGCCCGCCTGGCTGCCCTTCCAGGGCTCCTGCTACTATTTCTCCGAGCCGCGAGCCACTTGGTCCGAGGCGCAGCGCAACTGCGCGGGCCACAGCGCTCACCTGGTGATCGTGAATGACCTGGACGAGCAGGTGCGCGGCGGGGGCGGCGGGGGCGGCGCGGGCGCGGCCGGCGGGCCCGCGGGCGCCCCCTGCTGGCTGACGCCGGCTCTGCCCCTCCAGAGCTTCCTGACTCGCCACACCCGGGGCCGCGGCTACTGGCTCGGCCTGAGGGGGGTGCGCAGGGAAGGCCGCATCCAGAGCTACCAGTGGGTGGACGGAGTCGCGCTGGGCTTTCGGTGAGGGCGGAGCTCCTGGGCAGACCGGGGAGGGGAGGAGCTAAGCCGCGGGGGGCTTGCTTCCGGTCACATTCCAGGCCGGTCCTTGGCTCTGGGTAGATTCTGAAGGATGCAAAAGCTAAACCTCAGGAACCGGCCAGGGATAACCTGAGAAAGTGACAACGAGCCATACGCACCCGTGTTTATAGCGGGACAATTCTCAGCGGCTCCATCTTGGAAGCAGCCGGTCTGTGCATTAGATGAGTGGACATAGAAGATAAGGTATTTGCACAAAATGGAGTACTAGTCTGCCAGAGAGAAGGATAAACTAGAGTCATCTGTAGGAAAATGGATGCACCCTGAGTCCATAATGTTAAAAGAAATAAATCAGACACATCTTAAATGTTACATGGCTTCTCTTGTATGAGAAACCTAAAATATAAATAACAAAATAAAAGATAGATAATTGGGGATCAAGACCGGGCCAATAATATCAAAACTAGTGCTGACTTAGGAGACCCTGTAGGAGGTTCCAAGGAAAAAGTTGCTACCAAGAAGGAAAGATTGAGATTTAGGGCTGAATGGGGTTGGTTACACCCGGGAGATATAGAAGGTAGAAACTGGAATGACGAAATCTGTAGTTACTGTTTGTGGAAGGCAGAACAGCAGACCAAGTAGGAAATATGCTTTAAAAGGAGAGTTTAAAAGCAGAAAGGGGAGTTTACGTAGATATTTGAGACACTTTAGAACATGGAACTTGACCTTCCCACGGGAGATGCAGAATAAAAAACACTTTCTACGGAGCCTCTAAGCAAGCAACCTGTGGTCTTCCAAAATCCGCGTTATTGATACATGAGTCAGATAAGCTCAAAAATTTGCAGTTTTCTCATAGCTCTTTGCTGCGGCCAGAAAATAAGGGCGCCCAGAGCAACTTGTTTCTTTTTAGGCCACTTGACGTTTCCAGTCAGTGACCGCATTCCTGTACTGTTTAAAACAGCTCCTAAGGCTGTGGCGGAACTGTTTTCTTGCTTTGTGGAACGTAATTCGCGTGCACATCGCTACTTGCACAGTCTCTGAGATCACGCACATGCGCAGCTAAGTCCCGCTGCCCCCTTAGCATCTCATTCTGGACGCTAGTTTAGTCTTGTGCGTCTGAACCGTTCTCGGCCAACGTTTAACAAAGCCGGCGACCGCCACAAGCTCTGAAGCTGTGGCTTCAGTGTCTGCTCGTCACACTGCACGTTCATATGGAACAGTCTTTTGTTAAGCACGGTGAGAGCAGAGAAGGAAGAGGGGGTAGAAAGGGAATTACGGTGTGTGAGGCCCGCGCAGAAACTCCTCACGGGGAGGGTGAACCCGAGGCCGACGCGGATAACACGCAGACAGTTATCGCTGCCGGGCGCGCTCACGGTAGAGCTCAGGGTGTCGGCAGGCTGGACCCCAGCAGGAAGGCTGGACCTCCAGCCTGTCCGCAGCCTGGGCTCCCAGCCACACCGCCTCCAATCGTCACAGCCACTGGAACACGGGGGAGCCCAACGACTCTCTGGGGCGGGAGGACTGCGTCATGATGCTGCACTCCGGGCTGTGGAACGACGCGCCCTGCACCAGCGAGCGGGACGGCTGGATCTGCGAGAAGAGGCGGAGCTGCTGAGCCTGCCCCGCCCCCGCCCCGCCCACCGCGCGCAGGCCACACCCCCGCGGAGTCTGCAGGCCACCACTCCCGCGGAGCCCGCGCGCACCCCAGTCCTGGGTCCCGTGCCTGCGCCCAGCCTCCCTGATACACTCTGTATTCCAGCCCAGCCCAGCTCCCACCGGCTCCCAAGTCCCTAGCCCACCTGGTCACAACCCGTTCTCCTCGCCTCTCTTCCCAGACCCAGTCGGGAAACTGAGGTTGGGGCTGTTTGATTTTCCTGCCTCAATAAACGTTTGGGAAATGGAGCGCAGCTCCCGACTCCGGAGAGACGTTCTGCCCTTTATCCCGGACACTCTGCTCTACCCCGGATCGAAGGCAGCAGCGCTCTCCCGCTCTGAGCATCTCTCAGCCCCGAGGACGCGGCTTAGTCCCGGGGTTCGGGGGCTCAGGAGCTGGCCAGACCCGGGCCTCACCTGGGACCTCTCCGTACAGGAGTGGCGGCCCGGGACCCGCTGGCCAGTGGCGGAGTACGGGAGAGAGGAGCCACCCTCGCCTTTGGAGACAGACCTGATGGGGCGCCTTGAGCAGCCTGCACCCCAGCAGGGAGGACAAGCCGCCCGGAAGGGGAGCAAGGGCTTCCCTGAAGAGGGAGCAGGAGCAGGAGTAGTCTCAGAGAGTCGCTGTGGCCGCTCACACAGGAGTTGTGCTGCGCAGAGCCTGGCTCTAACAACTGGGGACTTTTGATTTGAATTCACCCTGCTCTCCCAAACTTTCCTCCTTCCCTCCTGGAGACCTGGGGGCTCTCAGAGAATTTCCAGTGGAGACAGGTCCAGCTGTGCAGAGCTGCAGGTCAGCAGATTCCAGGTCCAGAAGGGAGGGTGCTAAGAACCCCCAGGCCATCGAGCTAGGACAGCATGACACAGGGAGGAGAGAGGACAGCGTGTGAGACCCAGAACATGTCCATCATCCCTGAACGCCCCCCTGCTAGTGAACCTCATCCCCAGTCCGGCTCCAGACCACCGCCAACGTGCTGTCTAATACCGGTGATTCCACTTGCCTTTTGTGACACGCCCTGTATATGGGACGACACGGGACATAGTCCTTTGTCTCCGGCTGTTTGCAGCATTCACCTATGTTGTTACGAGAATCCATAACCTCCTTTTGACTATGAAGTCATACAATCCGGGGCAGCCAGGATGCAGAAAGAGAAGGGTCAGCCGGTCAGCTGCTGCACCCGTGATCCAATCAACTCCCAAACACGTTCAGGCCTTTGGGGGACTCCTCAGATCTAAGCCGTAAGACCTGCGGGTGACATCTGGGCTGTTTCCAACATGAGCTCCTCCGAGGTGAGCTTCTGTGGAAATCTTTATGTGATGTCTTAGTCTGTTTTATGTTGCTCTTACAAAATACCCGAGACTCAGTAATGTATAAAGAACAGTTTAGTTTGTTGGGAAGTCAAACAGCATGGTGCAAGTCTCTGGTAACGACTTCTTCCAGCAGAAATTTGTTCTTTTTTTTTTTTTTTTTTTGTAATCGTTGAAATGCCTGAGGCTGACTCCTTTAGCTTACTGTTCGGGAGGCTCAAAGTCCAAACAGTCCTCTGGCTCTTGTACGGCTCCTGTCGGTGGGCGCTGTCACACCAGGCGACATCTCGTGCGCAAAGGGAACGGATCGCGCCTCGGGGAGACAGGAATCCAGAGAAAGTGGTAGGAGCTGGCCTTGGTCTTGTATAATAACCCTCTTGAGAGAGCTGGGTTCTAACCAGGGTCTCACGAGAACTATTTTCATCTTCAAGGGCGGCCCCTCCAGTGACCTCCCACTGAGCCTCTCCGGTCAAGGGGGAGGAAGGAGACAGACCTTCCCAGGCCACGCCCCCAGTGACTACCTCCTCCAATCAGGCTTCACCTCCCACGTCTCATTTAGCCGTAAACTTATCAGTGGACCAATCATTTCCCAGGATCTGATCACCACGCTAAAGCCCCACCTCTGAGCACGTGAGAGTTTGGGAAAACATCTACCACTTTCCTCTGCCAAACACCTGAGGAAGGCAGCCTCAGGTAGGGAAGGTCTGTCCTGGCCGACGGTGTCCGACGCCCAGTCCGTGGTCCCTTGGCCTCTTTTCCTGGATCCTGAGACAAAGCCAAACGCCATGGCGTCAGTGGACCCCAGCGGCTCACCCTCACCAAGACAGGAAGCAAAGGGGAACGAGAGGAGAAAAGCTCAAGGGCAAAATATACCACTTAACACGTGCACCGGCCGCTCCCGAGAGCCCAGCCCAGAGTTTAACCACCTCCCGGGGCCCAGGGCGCGTGAGCTCGGAGCGAAGCTTCACACTCAAACCGTGCACTGACTCTGGCAGCACAAATCTGTGCTCTCTCCCCAGGCGGCTGCTGCCAGGTGGTTCAAGTAAACCTGAAACTTATTTTGAAATGCCAAGAGATAGACTAGGGGCAGGTGGAGGGAAGGACGGATGGGTAAGTCGGGGACGCAGCGATTGTAGGAGATTCTGAGGTGGATGCCAAGCATGAATGCTAAGAGTGGCTGTCATCAAGCACACACGAGGCCGGACACGCGGCCGGGGTGCAGGTGGGCAGGACGCTCGCGCCCTGCGGGACGTCAGCCGGCACTGCCATGGTGGAGATCGCCATGCGGGCTCGTCCGAGCTCTAAAACCGGACGCGTCAGCTGCGTCACTCGTGGGCGAGCGGCCGGAGGACGAAGAGCAGCACCCCCAAGGGGCAGATGTGTATGGAGCCAAGACGGAGAACAGACGGCAGCTAAAGCAATGTGCTGCTCACGTGCGACACCGCCTCATCCCACCACAGAGAACACTACTGCGTCATTGGCAGGAAGTGGGCTTAGCGAGAGGGCAGCCTGTCAAGCAAAATCTAAGGCCCTCGGGAAGATAAGCAGCATGATTCCCTCCCTGGAATGAGAGACTATTATTAGCGAAAGGAGAGGAGGGGACACAGAGAGGGTGACGGGGGGCGTGGAGATGATTCAAGTATACCTTAGGCATGTATGGAAATGCCATATTAAAATCCAATTGTGTGTAAAATTAGGTGCCAATAAAAGTACATTTCAGAAGTACCAAAGTCATCTATTCCAACACCAGCTTGCTCTGAGTGCCTGAGAATTGTGCGCATGGCACACAGGGCTTTGGGTGGTGGGTCTCACCCTCCTGGTCGCACAGGCTGGCAGAGAGACGAGGCGGCAACCGGCTGGGCAGAGGGCGGAAACTCGCCCACACCGCTCCCCAGCAGTGCGGTGGGACGGAAGGTAGGGTCTCCTCCGAGAGGCCAGGACCAAGGGCTGCGGTCCGAGCGGCTCGCTCCTCTGTCCCCTCTGTCCACCTCTCACCGCGGTGTCCCCGTGGCCGCAGAGTGACCGCATGACCACCCGCTCCTGGGCTGAGTCAGCAAGTCCTGGAGAGCTTGGAGCCCAGCCGGGGTTTCCTGGACGACAGCCTCGCTGTCACCCCAGTTTCCAGGGAAATGGCCTTGGGATGGAGTAGCCTGGACCGCCTGTCTCCCCTCTCTAATGATCCCAGGAAACCCCCTCAGATCCCGAGATCTTCCCGGGAAGGCTGGGGCGTCTGGGGAAAGCCCTGGGGCCTCTCCAAAGCAGAGAGGCCACCCCGTCCTCCAGCCCCGACAGCCCTGTCCCCCACGGGGGTCACACGGTCCTGGCCCCAAACCCTGGTCTCCTGTGTCCTGAGCTGGACACAGATGGCCTGGCGGTGCCTGCCGGTGGCTCGGTGTGTGAGCAAAGCGTCTGTGACTGCGTCTGTGCCTTAGCCACGGCATGAGCTGGCCTTTAGGGGCTCTCGGGCCTCCAGGGAGTGAGGGGCCAGCACCCCTCAGAGGAAGCCTGGCTTTAGGAATTCAGGGCTCTTCGCGGCTGGGGTCACCACACAACTCCCACCACAGGGAGCCTCGGGCTTCCTCAGGGGAGCCCCCGCCCTGAGCGTCCCTCAGAAGTCCCGGGTGACGGGCCCAGCCTCCTGGACCCGGGCGTCCTGGGCCTTTGGGGTTAGGGTGGGAGTGGGCAGTGGGCCCGGGACTCCATCCTGGGGTGCCGGGCTCTGTGCGGGGAGGGAGCAAACAAGCCCATTTCCTGGGCCCCCTCCCGAGGCCTCTGGCTGCGGAGCAGCACCCCTAACCTCTCCCCCCACCCCAGAGACACACAGACAAAATCAAGCCTGGGCTCCATTCCAAGGCTCCAGGAAGGCAGCTCCAGTCTCGTCCCGGCCACACACCCTCCCTCTTCCTGTTGACCAGCTCTGTGCCGGGCAGATGGGGCCACCCTGGGGCCCCTCCACAGAGGGACACAGCTCGGGGCTAGGGAGGGGCCCAGAGGCCGTGAGGCCGGGGAGGAGGCCTGGCTCAGCCTCAGCAGGCTCTCAGGGACCAGGAAGCAGGAGCCCAGGGCCAGGTCCGTGGCAGGAACACAGCCGCACCTGGGCTCGGTCTGCTCCACACCCGTGTACTGCAGCCCCAGGGCCTTGGCCTATGCTGTTTTCTCTTCCAGGGAGAAGTTCCTTCCCAGGCCGACTCCTTCCCTCCGTTCGGGGCTCCCGGCTCGAGGAAGGGCCCCTCGGACAGCCCAGCCCCACGGCCTGCCCAGCAGCGCCACCACCCCGTCCACTCTGTGTCTTGTCACTGTCTAACTCCCATCAGCCTCCCCAGAAGCTTAGGTCTGAGGACAGGGATGTTTTTCGTTCATTGTTTTATTAGTACCATGCATGTCTGTGGTCAGTCACTGAGGGGAGCTGGTGATTTGTGTGTCTCGTCTACTGCTGAGACACTACAGTGCCAGCCTGTGGCAGGAGCTCAGGGAGGCTGTGTACTGAAAAGGGAGAGAGAGAGAGAGAAAGAGAGACAGGAAAGAAGGAAGGAAGGGGAGAAAGATGAACAATGGAGTTCAGAGATGGGGCTGAGCTAAAGGCCAGGGCCGAGGGAAGCTGAGGGGCCGCGCAGAGGGAGACGAGGGCTCCACAGAGAAACTGAGGCACAGCAGGACCCAGCAGGAAGGGGACATGGCTTTGTCCATCGAGTCTCCCCTGCAACAGCCCTGCAGACCCTTGGACAGCAGGCACATGTGTGTGTCTGTGTGTGTGTGTGCGTGCAGGGGCACCATGCGTCTGTGCCGCGAGTCTGCACGACTCTGCACGTGTGTTTAACCATGTACGTGGCCCCGTGTGTGTGCCTGTGTGTGTGGTGTACTTCCCATGTGTCTGTCCTGCATCTGAAGTGTGTGGTGCCGCCTCTGTGAGTCGATGCTGTGTGCGTCTCCCGTGTGCATGTGTGTGCTTGTGTTACGGGTGTCGGCTGCGCCTCCGTCTGCATGTACATGCGTGTCTGTGGAGTGTGGCTCCGGACCTGGGGCGCGCGGTGCTGTGCTTGTCCACGTGCAGATGTCTGGGGGGGTGTATGTCAGTGTGTTGGATCGCAGCCGCCCTCACCCGGGCCCCACCCCGGTTCTTCAGAACCCCACTTCCCCCTGGCACGGGCCCCTGGGGACTGCGTCTTCCGGGGCTGCCCAGGGGCGTGGGCCAGCACATGTGTGGGAGGCAAGACTCCCATTCCTTCCTCCTTGGGGAAACTGAGGCCTGAGAGGCGCAGGACTGCTGAGGCACCACTGAGGGAGGAGCCCCGGGCCACTGGCTTTCAGCATGGGTCTCCCTGGCTGGCAGGGAGGGTGCCACATCAGGAGCCCAGGGCACCGCCGGGTGCAGCACTCAGGCTGCACAGGTCTCGGGGTACCCACACACACAGCCGCCTCCCCCCAGGCCTGCATCTCCTCCTCGAAGCCCAGCCTGAGCCCACACAACTGCCCCGCAACTCTACACACGTATGGATGTGAGACTTTATCTTCATGGGATGGGATGGGTGAGGACTTCGTGAGGACTGATGCCAGAGCCAGAAGGACCTGCTGCCAGGGCCCTGGCGAGGTGACAGCGGCGGAGACAGGAAGTAGATGGTGGGGCAGGCCGGGAGGCGTGGGTGACAGTGGGGGACAGAATTTCCGTCTGCAGAGGCTGGTGGGGACAGCCAGGCAGCACTGTGTGACCACACTGAGGTGTGCAATTAAATACAAGCGTGACGGTGAACTGTATGTTGTATGTATTTTATCACAATTTCAACAAAATCTAAAACGCCGGACATGGTGAGCTCGCCTATAATCCCAGCACTCAAAAAGCTGGGGCAGGAGGATCACAGTGAGTTCAAGGTCATCTTGGGTAACTTGGTGAGTTTTAAACATCCTGCTCCAAAATAGAAAGGGGGCGGGCCCAGGATTTAGCTCAGTGGTTCCGGCGCCTGTCTTGCAAGAGGAAGGACCAGCGCTCAATCCCGGTAACCACATACAATACTGGGTGTGGAGACTCGCCCAGCAGCAAACAGTGCCACATACCACAGTGCCGGGCGTGGTGGCTCACGCCTGTCATCCCAGCACTCGGGAGGCAGAGGCAGGAGGATTGCTGTGATGTGAGTTGGAGGCTGAGCTCTGGGCCAGCCTGAACCACAAAGCGAGACCCTGTCTCAAAAAACCAAAAAAAAAAGGAAATAGAAAAGGGCTTAGAGAGGCTGAGGGTGCCTCTAGTGCAAAGATCCCGGGCCGACGCCTCGCACAAGCAGCCCTTCTGACTCGGCCTGTCCACTGCCCTGCACCTCCTACCCCACTGCGCTCACTCTTTTCCCCTGGGAGACACCAAGAGAGGTGGACAGCACTGAGCTGGCCCTGCCAAATCGGACTGGTTGAGGGGCCCGTGATCCTGGGATCACCCGGGAACTGTCCCAGGTGCTGAGCTGAGCTGTTGAAGTTGGGTGAAGTCAGGCTGAGGCTGCCCGGGATTCGGGCTGGGAGTCATCGTGCGTCCTGGAGGCCGGAGGTTCCCCAGGGGTAGTGGCGGTGAGCCGGGCCCCACCCGGCTGGGGGATCCCAAACCTGAAAGAAGAACCAAGACCTTGGGCTGGGGCCCACTTCTGCAGCGTTTCCTGTTTCCCCACAAGGGTGGGAGGGGCAGGGGTTGATACCGCAGAAGGGAAGCAGGTGGGCTGGTTGTGCGACTCGGGCTCAGGGCCCCTCCAGCATCCTCCAACCTGAGTGACGTCCAGCCAGGGGCCCCGCGGTGCAGCCTGGGAAGGTCCCGCAGAGCTGGGACACCTGTCCTACAGAGCACTGAGACGCAGGCACGGTGGTGCACACCTGTCATCCCAGTGCTTCGGGAGGCTGAAGCGGGAGGGTCACAAGCTCAACTCCAGCTTGACAGTTTAGTGACTTAGTGAGACCCTGTCTCAAAATTTAAAACAAATTAATAAATATTTATTTTAAAAACAGCTGGGGATATAGCTCAAAACAAAGACCCTGGGTTCAATCCCCAGGACTGTTTAAAGGGGGCAAAATCCGGTGCCCTGAACACACCCCGCTTCTTCTTGAGGTTCTGCCCCCCCGCCACCCAGGAGGCCAGCTGTCCACCCTGCTGCCCAGGAGGCCGGCCGTCTGCCCAGCGCTCCATGTACCCCCCTTCTTGCAGCTCCCCACGGCCTCCTCTCTGACCTCCAATGCAGCCCGGCGCCCACCGCAGCCTCCAGCCCCAAAGACCCACTGCCTGCTGGTCCCCCGAAACCCCGTAGTGCCCGGCACAGCCTGCTCCTCAGGCTCATCTGGCCCATTTCTGTGCCTGGCCGTGCAGTGGGCTGGCATCGCCAGGGAACCCAGGGCAAGCTCAGGAGGAATGTGAGGGACCCTCAGACCACCAGAGAACTGGGGTGATGGCTGTTTGGGGGGCTCCATCCAGGAGACGGTGCATCCAGGTCCCTCCGCATACGGTGGGGACAGCGGGCGCTCGGACCAGCAGAGAGGCAGGCCGCGGGCAGGCATCCTCCAGAGCGGAAGGTACAGGAGACAGCTGTCTGGAAGGGGCTCTGGAGAGGGACGTCCCATCCCCACCGCAAGTGGGGCGAGGCTACAGGCGAGGGAAGAAGAGCGGGCTGCCCGCAGGCGGCCGGTAGCACAGTGGTCAGGGCTCCAGAGGCCCGGCCCGCGTGGCCGGTTCAAGTCCCAGCTCTGCTCCGGGTGTGTGAGCTGTGCGCCCTCACACAGGTTGATTTATCTCTTTGGGCTTTGAATCATTCATGGGCAGCTGCTAATCAAGCAAATTATATCTGATCATTCATTAATTGTTCCCAGGTACGCAGCTGCCATCCAACTGAACCAGGTGCCCCTCCTGTCTCTGTCTGTCTGTCTGTCGGTCTCTCTCTCCTTCTGCTCTTTCTTCCTCTTTTCCACAGGAGCTCGGTGACAAGGGTGTATCAGCCCTGATTCTAATCTCGACTCTCCCCTCACTTCCGGGGCATTTTAGGAACACGATTGGCATCACTGAGTGGCAGTCAGCCGGCATACCTGAGAACTGAGGCAGTAATAGCCCGGACTTTCCCCAGGAAGTCCGTGGGCTGCGGTTTTCCGGGTGGCCGGCCCACACTCAGGTCCGTGAAGCCAGCGGCCACTGGCATTCACAGGAAGCCACCCTCCAGCCACCGGAGCCTCTCACCTGGAGGGCGCCGACCCTGGGACTGGCCACCGGCAGGACGCACGGGCTCCGAGCTCACGTGAGTGCACCACGAGGGCCAGGGCTGCTGTGGCACCGGGCCCCACACGGAGCCTGGAAGGGTGTTGCTGTGAGGTGGGCAGTGGGTGATGGGCGACGCTGGGCAGAACTGATGGGCGCGCAGTGCCAGGGCAGAGGAAGAGAGCCACGCTGCGCAGGGTGAGAGTCCGGGGCTGGCAGAGAGAGCGCTGGGAGCCTGGGAGAGGCAGACAGCGACAGGACCTCTCGGTGCAGAGACCTGCCCGGTGCCGAACCTGCCAGCCCAGGGCTCCCAGACCCATGGACGGACTCAGGTCCGGGGTTGCAGCTCCAGCCCCACTTGCCTTGCTGAGTGGTGCACCTTCCAGGAGCCTCAGTTTCCCTGACAGCTTGCAGAGTCAGGGTGCTCCCTTGGGTCCCCGTCAGCAGGCTCCCTGAGCACCCACTACGTGCCTGTCATGCTAGTGGGGCCAGCACTGCTAAACAGCCCCATTTACAGGTGAGTAAACTGAGGTACTCGCCCGAGTCGGCCACCTTGGCTTCAGCATGGTGACACTGGCTCCTCCAGTGCTTGGGCTGAGCTGCTGCTCATGGGAAGGGGTGAGCCCCTTGCCCGCAGACACGCAGCAGCTGGGCAGTGGTGCCCCCGGTTTGGTCTCCTGACACAGTGCTGCGGAGTCAAAGGGCTCTGAGCGTGCTGGACAGGGTGGGGGCCGAGGCCCGGCAACGGTCTCTGCATGCTTAGCAGGAGTGGAAGCTTGTGAGACGCTCAGGTCCGAAGAGCCCTGTACACAGAAGGCCTCGGCGCATCAGGGTGCGCACCACCCGGTCCTGCCGCAGCCTTCAGAGTGGAAAACCAGGGTCCACCAAGGTTGAGCCGCTAAACACAAATTCCCAACAGCCAAGTCTCAGAAGTGGTCTTGTACCCATCACCAGGTGGATGGGTAAAGAAAACGTGGCGTTTGTACACCGTGGAGTACTACTGTGCCAGAAAGAAGGAAAATGGGTCATCTGGGGAAAGGGGCATGCCCCTGAGACCACAGCGCCAACGGAAAGAAGTCAGATACACAGGCCTCATGTTGCGCAGTTTCTCATCTATGAGAAACCCAAAGTACAAATCATTTAAAGAGCGAAATAAAAGAGAGATGGTAGAAAACGGGTGGGCAAAGTTTGGACATAGGGGAGACATCTGGGGTGCAAAGAGCTGTCAGGAAGAGGAAAGACAGTCTCAGGCGCCCACACCCCACGAGCGACGCAGTGACTGCGCCACAGACACATTCATACAACGGAAGTGCGGAGGCCAGGCTGGCACCGGCCGAGGCCGCACAGCTGTGCCCGTCAGAGCCAAGGCCCCGGCGGTGGCGGTGGTGGCGGGAGAACTGTTAATATCACCGATGTGTGGACCAGGGAGGGGCTGAGGTTACAGCCCCCCAGGCTCTGCCAGGTGCGAGTCCCCGCACACCTGTGCGCCTCGCCTGTGCGGAGCCAGGCCACATGGCCTTGGTCTCGGGCCGGTGGGACCCTGCCAGCCGTATCTCCCGCTCACTGCAAAACTGACTTAGGCTCGGGAGCTAAATAAAGTCAGCTCCCGAGCCGTGGCTCCGAGCTGCCAAACGGAGCTTGAGGGCTCATCCTAAGCTGTGCTTAAAACCCCAGATCCTGGCGAAGCCGTGACGTGTGACTGAAGAATCTCGAGGACAGGTAGTGAGCGCCCCATCCCCGGGGGGATCCAAGCAGGACGGCCATGGATGAAAATCAGTACTCAGGTGAGAGGGCTGCTCTGCGTGGACTCGGAGATGAGGGCAAGGAGGATGAATTTCTTAATTTGAAAAAAAAACAGTAAAAGCCCAGGGTTTGGTGGGAAGCGCCTGGCCCAGCGCCGGCAGGAGAGGGAAGTGGAGGCCCCTCCCCGCCGTGACTCAGCTCCCGCTGCACAAAATGCCCCTCGGGCTGGTGCGGAGCCCCGATGGAGTGGGAGGCCAAGGGGGACCCGGAGCGCGCCGGCCCCGGCAGGATGGACGCTCCGAGCCAGGGGGAGGGCAGGGTGGGG
This sequence comes from Petromus typicus, assembly GCA_004026965.1. NCBI lineage: Eukaryota > Metazoa > Chordata > Mammalia > Rodentia > Petromuridae > Petromus > Petromus typicus. The sequence continues at coordinate 22,316 of PVIR01004142.1, read as the reverse complement.
TCCGCCGTGGGACACCCAGAGTTGCAAGGGGTGGAAGCCGGGCCGGGGCAGGAGGACCGCCAGACTCAGCCCCCCGCCGGCGCCGGGTCCCCGGAAGGCGCTGGGCCCGACTCGGACCGTGCAGGCAGGCAGAGGGTGGGCGGGGAGAGCGGGCAGGGAGCTGGGTCCTCCTGAGAGACCCCCTGCCTGGGGGCTCCAGACAGCCCCGGGGGCGCTGGGCCTGCGTGACAGGGGACAGGCTGAGACGAGCCCGGCCTCCCCACGCCCCTCATCCTCCCCCTAGTGCCGGAAGAATTCTTGGAGTTTTCCAGGAAGAGGCGCTGCCGGCGGGGGTCACGGCTGGTGCTGCTGGGGCTGCTGAGCGTGGCGCTCTGGGCCGGGCTGCTCACCCTGCTGCTTCTGTGGCGTGAGGACACCCCCAGGCCGGGCCCACACCCTGGGCTCCCCCCAAACCTCCCTCTTGGGCTGGCGGGTGGGTGTGAGGGGACTGGCACCCGCCCACCTCTTCCCGTCCTCCCTGACCCTCAGACTGGGACACCTTGAAGAACTTCAAACAGCTGGAGGTCGCTGCGGCCCGGAACGGTTCGTGGGGCCGAGGGATGGAGGGCGGGGGGTCAGGCCCGGCTCTGGTCCCTCTGATACCCCCGAGGGCCTCCGTGTCCTCCCGGGAGCCTAGGACGCTCCCTCCCAAGGGGAAGCGGAGACCCAGGGTTTGGGGGCATCTAACATCCCACCGGAACCCGCTCCTGCCTCCGTCTCCTCCCCTGTAAAATGGGCACAACGTGGGTGTGGCCGGGGACTACTGAGCTCAGCCACAGGAAGCCGGCGGCTGTAGAAATGGCTTCACCCTGGATCCCGGCTGAGGAAAGGGAGACGTGTTCATTGTTTTCTTGCCTGGACCTTTCCCAATGTCCCCGCTTCCCACCCCCACAAAATACATGAGGGCGGAGGGCCCGCTCTGGGGCGGCAGTGGGCTCAGGGCTGCCTGGTGCCTCCCGCTGACGCAACTTCTGTCCCACCGCTCCAGTCTCCCAGGTCTCCAAGGAGCTGCAAAGACACCAGAGTGAGCAGATGGCGCAGAAGTCCGAGGGTGAGTCCTTGTCGGCTGCAGGGGCAGGGACAGACAGGGCCATGGATGGATACAGGGCACGCTGCCGGACACCAGCTGTGCCCGGCCGCTGGGAGCTGCAGAGCGGGCGGGTGGCACTCAGCCCAGAGGTGGGTGCCAGACAGAGGCCCAGGCCTCGCTGACGCTGGCCCTCCCTGTCACCAGCCGCTCAGGTGTCACAGACTATACGAGAACTCCGAGCGCAGCATGAGCGGATGAGGTCTCAGGGTGAGAGCTTGCGGCGGCGGTGGCCCAGGCGCAGGGCCATGGGGGCGCCCGGCCCACGCGTGTGCCCTGAGCCCAGCCCGCCCTCTCACCTGCAGACTCCAAGCTCTCCCAGAACCTGGACAGACTCCAAGACGACCTGAGCGGCCTCAAGTCCCAAAGTGAGCCCGGAGGCGGTGGGAGGCGCGGGCGGGGGCGGGGGCGGGGGCGGGGGCGGGGCGGCCAGCCGGTCGGAGCGCCGACCTCACCCCACGCCCGGACCCGCAGACTTGAATGAGAAGCGCTCGGCCTCAGACGCGCTGGGGAGGCTGCAGGAAGAGGTGGCGAGGCTGCGGATGGACATGCAGGCGTCCAGGGGTGAGTGCGCCGGGCCGCACCAGCCCCTCGAAGCCGACCCCAGGGCTGAGGAGACGTGCACAGCGGTGGAGCTGCGGGGCTGGTGGCCGAGATGGAGGCCATGCTGGCCCAGGAGGGCAGCAGGCGCAGAGAGCTGACCATCTCTGTGTCTTTAATGTGCGGTAGAAACCAGGATTTCACGGCCCAGCACCCCACAGACACCCCAGCCCTGACTTGCTCTTTTTCCCCCTCTACCTCTGGGAAGCCCCAGCTGCCCCACTGGGTAGGAGAAGAGGAAGGAGCTTTGCTCGGTGGGAAGAGCCCCGCCCCCGTCCCCAGAGACGCGCGGACGCAAGTGGCTTTGGGAATCCCAGCAGGAAACCCCACTGGGCCCCTGGGGCGGGGGCGGGGCGCTGGGCCACATTCCCCGGCAGACGTCCCCACTGCTGCCCTCTCCTGAGCCCTGGGCTGCCTCACGATGGCTGTGTGACAGCTGTCAGGACACATCGTCATCATCGTCGTCCCTGTCCGGTTCAGTGCTGCGGGTCATGCCCTACAGACACCGGAGCCCCAGCGAAAAGTCCGAGCAGACTCTAGGCCCACGGCGCTCGGGGTGAGAGCGTCGCTTAGCAGGCAGGAGACCCTGACTTCCATCGCAGCACCTCATAAAAGAGTATTTCATAGCAAAAGAGAACCGATCCAGGACCTGGGTTTAACCTCTCCCCTTGGGGGTCTTGAGAGGCCGAGCTGGCCCCGGGGCAGGGAACCGGGGGACCCTCCCGCAGCCTCGCCAGTGCCCTGAGAGGAGGGAATCACTTCAGCTTCGAGAAGAGGCGGAACCCTGAGGGTAGCTCGCTGCCAGCGGTGGCGGCTGGGGCCATTTGGACAGCACCGAGGGAGATACGCAGTGGGCACTGGTGCCCAGGGCTGGCTGGCGCAGCTGGCGAGGACAGGACGGGCTACGGTGTGGGCGTGCTTGTGGAGATGACCGGTGACCTTGGGGTGGCACTGGTGGTGGGCACTCCGGGGCATGAGGCCTCTCAGTGGTGTGAGGGGGACAAAGGTGGGGCTGGCAGGTGGCACTGTCTGCGGCGATGACGGTGGTGTTGAAGTGCCACTGACCACAGAGTGCTGGCTCAGAGGGTCTGGTGGGCTGGGGCTGCTGTGCAGATAGTGTCGGCTGAAGCCCTGTTGGACTTGTGTTTGTGGGCACGGCGTCGGTGGCCGAGGTGGGGCTGGGCGTCGCTTTATTTGTGGCCCACACCTGCAGCCTGTAGGCTACCCATCTGTAGACGGGTAAGGGAGGTGCAGCTTCGGCTGAGAGCAGATGCTGTGGCACGGCTGGCAGCGTCCGCAGTGCTGCTCTGGGTGCTGGGACAGCGGTGGGGGTGCTCGATGCCCGCTCAGAGGCACTTGGGCTGTGGTGGAAGTGCGTTGTCCGATACGACCGTCTCTGTGGGTCATGTCAGAGGCACCGGAGGCCGGAGGTGGCTCGTGGTCAAACACCATTGCTGGGAACGCAGGTATTGTGTGCTCGTGAGGGAGGCGCGGCACACCAGGGTCGCTGCCACTGATGGCGCCGACAGCGGAGGGGCTTCTGGCTGAGGCTCCGTGGTGGTTGGGATGTCTGTGGCAGTGATGGCCAAGGTGCTGGGAACCCCGGAAGTGTGTCAGGAGATGCTGACAGGAACCGGCAGAGTCATGGTGGCACTGCGGGCTGAAATGCCACGAGACAGTTTTTATGGTATGTCTTGACAGTCGGATGTTGGTGGTGACGCTGGTGGCAGGTGAGTCTGCTCCCTGCGGGTGGTGACGGCATCTGTGTAGATCTGAGGCAGCCGTGGCGATGGTGCTGGTGGCTGAGGTGTTCGTGGTAATGATGGCGGCCGAGGTGTCTGTGACGACGGTGATCCCGGTGTCTGTGGTGATGGCGGTTATGGTGCTGGTGGAAACTGGGGCGCTGTAACCCCGAGGTGTCGACGGTGATGTGCGGGGTTGGGCTCTAACCCTGCGATGTCTGGCAGTGGTGCTGGTGGCCGAGGAGGCCCACGGAGCCGGTGCTGGGCAGCAGGCAGCACAGAGCTCCAGGGAAGGCGGTCTGTGCGTCACCTGTCAGGCTCCAGGTGAGTCCAGGAGACCGTGCCACCCTCTGCCCACCGGCGCCCCACGGTGCCCCTGAGCCCCTCTCCCACTGCTGTCACAGGCTCTGTGTGTAACACATGCCCCGAGGACTGGATCAATTTCCGGCAGAAGTGCTACTACTTTGGCGAGGGCCCCATGCAGTGGATCCTGGCCCGGTTCGCCTGCGAGGACCTGGACGGGCGGCTGGTCAGCATCCACGGCCCGGAGGAGCAGGTAGCCGGGCCCTGCGGGGGCCGTGGCCAGGGCTCAGGAGGGCGCCTGGCCGTGGAGGGGGGGAACCCAGGCCACCCGCCCATCCTCACGCCTGTCCTGCCCCCAGGACTTCCTGACCAAACACGCCAACAAGGACGGCTCCTGGGTCGGCCTTCGGGACCTGGACATAGAGGGGGAGTTTACCTGGCTGGATGGGAGCCCCATGGACTACAGGTGAGAGGGGGGCTCGGGAGACGGGGCGGAGGTGGGGAGGCGTGCAGTGGGGGAGGGGCTCCGACCCAGACGAGGGATGGAGGCCCTTAGTGAAGAAGTCCGGGGGTCAAGACCCCAAGAGGGGCTTCTCCGGCCTCGGGGATGAGGTGAGGCTCAGGAGACCTCCACACACAGATCGAGGGCTGTGGGGGGGACCACGGAGGGGCCACTCCAAACCCAGAGACACAGCTTGTGGGGAGGGGCCGCCGGGGGAGGTCCAGTCTCCTGGAGAGCCGGGTTCCGGGGAGGGCCCACACCGCTGACGCAAAGCCTTCCGGTGCAGCAACTGGCAGTCTGGGGAGCCCAACAACGGGGACCAGGGCGAGGACTGCGTGATGATGCAGGGCTCGGGGAAGTGGAACGACGCCTTCTGCCGCAGCTGGCTGGACGCCTGGGTGTGCGAGCGGCTGGCCACGTGCGGACCGTCCGCTCCCTCGGCCACCACCGACACCCCAGGCTCTGGCTTCACACACAGCCCCTGACGGCCCTGGAGCCGGGCTGACCCCCGCCCACCCTCTTGACCCTAGGAACACCCCGGCCGGCCCACAGCCTGGCACCGCGCCCATCAGCACCCCCAGGGTCCCTTACTCTTTGGCCTTGCTGGCCACCACTTCTCTGCTTTCCAAGGCCCAGTGCCCTGGGCCACAGCCACCCCTGTGGCAAGCCCCTTGCCCATTGGGGTATACAGACTGCCAGCCCAGACGTCTGGGGAGCGGTGGAGAGCAGAGCTCCAGCCTAGGGCCCCACCTTGTCACGCTGTCCCCTCAGCATGCAGCCCAGCTCCAGCAGCAAGTCCTCCGGTGCCCGCAGCAGCAATGGGACCGTGAGGTCTCCCTCCCAGACTGAGTCAGGCTTGTCGGGTCGCCACATGAGTCAGGTGGAAGCTGGGGACTCCACAGCCTGGTGCCTGAGACCACGTCCTTCCCCGCCACCCCCAGACTGGCTTGAAAACTCATGACGCCTTCTCCACCTTGTTCATTCTGTCCTATTTTAAGAAGGTACTAGGTGGGCTGGAGATGGAGACTGCAGGGTGGACCTGGGCACTGTCCCACAGCCCGGGGCTGCAGGGCACAGGGCGCGAGTGGGCACACAGGACGTGCCCAGAGCCGGGCCTCGTACATGGCGTGCTGAGCGCTGTCTGGAGGCCAGTCCAAGGTCCAGGAGGCCCAGTGACGCCGCCTCAGGCTCCTCGGGTGCAGCTGAGCCCCACGAGGGGCCAGGCCAGGTTCTCGGGAAGCCATCATCGATCCTGCCCCACGGCTCAGGCCAACCCGGGGCCACACTCACCTGGTCCTCCCTGGGACACCTCCAAGTCCTGTCTGCAGGCAAAGCCCACTCTAACCGGGAGCCGACCCACCCTCACCTCCTGGGGCATCTCTGTCCGGCTCCCGATTTTCTGTGACTTCAGATGGGTCTTGCTGCGTTGCCTAGGGGGGCCTTGAACTTCTGGGCTCCAGCAACCCTCCTGCCTCAGCCTCCAGACGCACTCAGACCGCCCAGATTCACCACCACGGCCAGCTCCCATCTCCCTCCTCAGTGGCCCGAGTTCCTTATAGCTCAGAAAATGCAGCAGTCCTACAGGATCCTGGGGTTGAGGCGGGATCCCCACTCCTTGAATATGCACATGCGCTCCTGCCTGGGGGCCCACATGCGCTGAGCCCCAAACTCTTCAAAGCCTTTGCTGTGTGTGGGGGGTACCCCAAGCTAACTGCCCCGCTTAAAACTGACCCCACTTGGGAATAGGGCTCAGGTGCTGCCTGGCACACCGGAACCGGGTTCAAGCCCAGCACCTAAAAAATAAAAATTTCAACAACTGTACCAACTCACTCCTTCTGTGCCTGCTCTCCTGTGCCACGCTGCGGTTACAGGTGTGCCACCACATCCGGCTACACTGGTGCCGCTTCACGCCTGCCCACCCCTCTACATGTGCCAGCTAGGGTGGGGGAAGTGCCGTTTCTTAGCAGCTCACGGCAGGCACCCTGTAAATATCTGCCGTCGGCATGTGGCCGTGGGTGAATGGAACGTGTCTCGCGACCCACGGAAGGGCAGATCTGCGGTCTCAGCATGGCTGACCCTGGGCTCGCCCCGCTCAGCCCGGCGGATCCAGCGAAACCTTACAGCCCAAAGTAGCCCACGTCAGGTGTCGACCCCGGCCTCAAGCCTCCTGCCCACACACGGGCCAGCCCAACCCTGTAGCCTGTCCGGACTGTCGCTCCTCCACCCCCACGCTGGCCGGAGAGGACAGACCCGGCCCTGCACCCCCAGCTTGCACCCCCTGCAAGCGGCTCCCGTTATTCTCTCCAGGGCCCTCACCGCCCTGGGCAGGGCCGGCTATCCACACAGGCTGCCCCTCCTGTCCAGCAGGCCCAGGGGCCACTCCGGCCAGGTCCCACATCCTGCTTGCTCTTCCTTCGGAAACAGCTCCCCTGTGCCTCCTCTTCCCTCCTGCTGCCCAGCGCTCCAAGCTCTCCCCCCCCCAAGCCTCTGGCTTCCCTCAGCACCAGCCCCACGCGCTTACACTTGCCAGCCTCGACTCGCCCCCAACTCCAGATCCCAGCTGCCAGCCCACCCAAGCCTCCCCCAGAGTCCCCGGGCCCCTCTCCCACAACCCGCATCTGCTCCGCGGTGGACCAGGCTCCAAGTCCCGCGTATTCTGTCCATGCTGCCTTCTTGTCCAACCCACCATCACCGCATGCCAGGACTGCAGCAGCACCCTGACCTGGCTCAGCGTGGCCCCGCCAGCACACAGGACATCCCCGCCCCCCTCAACCTTAAGCCTTTCTCTTTCAGTAAGGAGACCCAACCAAAGATTCCTCTGGTTTCTTTCAGAACAGACTTATCTGGACCCTGGAGGTAAAAAGAAAGAAATGATGATGTGATCCAGTTTCCCCTAAGAGCAGGAATAAAGAGCAATCAAGGGGCGCAGGGCAGTGGTCACGCCTGACACGTGCGCCCAGGTGTTCACTGGGCATTTTACAACCAACAGGGAAACACCTGCGGTGCCCGGATGAGTCTGGACTCGCGTCCTTGACAGGCAGGTCTCCAGGACCACCACTCTCAAAGCGTGGTCCTGGAGCGCACCCCGAATCCACAATCTGGGACGCGGGGTGAGTCCCAGCCACCGATGACGGCCAGAACCCTTCAGCGGGTTCTGGTCCCCCACAGCACGGCTTCTCTGAGGTACACAGGAGTCGCTGGGGACCGGGCGACGCTGTGGACTGGCTCAGGAGGTCGGGGTGGTCTCCTGGGTGCCCCGGACAGTGCCGGTCCAAGGGGCAGAGAGGTCCCAGGGCGGTGGGACAACATCCTCGGAGTTCACAAGTACATGGCCACATCTACCCTACTACTGTCCTCTCCGGCTCCTGTCCGACTACGGGAAGAACTCACGCAGTGCGTCATACAAACTACTCTCTGCTTCCTCAGTCTGCCAAGCCCTGGTCTGTTGTAGCCGGACCAGGCCCCTCTCCAGCTTGCAAAACACGCCTAAGCGACTCCCCAAAGTCCGGAATTTCTACTGGCTCCTTTCCCATCTCTCCCCACTACCCAACAGGCTCACCCAACTCCCCAGATTCAGCAGAGAGGCTGGACCCTCCAGAGCCTCTCACCTCCCCCATGATCACAAACACCACGGGCCTTGGCCTCCCTCACCAGCTCGGGACAGGCACCTGAGTCGAGGCACTGAGCAGATGCCCGAGGCCCCCACACAAGACACAAGACACACGTGGGAAGGGGCTCTCTGCATCCTTTTATCTCCCGCGCGGTCAGCGGCCCTCCAGGGCCCGATCTCTGGCGATGACGGCCTCCTCGAACTTGATCATGAGCGTGGTCCCCTTGTGCCAGTGCGCCGTGACCTTGGCGGGAAAGCCGCTGTGCGTGAGCACAGCCTCCACGATGCCCGCGGTGAAGCTGGCGCAGTTGAGCGTGCTGTTCTCCTTCGGGACGGAGATGTAGGTGTTGATAAGCGGCTCCCGCTCGATGATGTAGAACGTGCGCGCGTCGTCGTTGGCTTGCTCCAGTTTGTCGGCCTCCTTGCCGAACAGCGCCTTCCACACGGCGCCCTTGACGAACAGCAGCGCGCCCAGCACCTTGGTCTCGCGCCGAGCGCCCTTCTCCCGCGCCACCAGCGCGTCCAGCACGCGCGCGCCCACCTGGCGGCCCAGCGCGGCCAGGCGCGCCTGCAGCTCGGCCACGGAGAAGACGCGGCTCTGGCAGTGCTGCACCAGCTCGGAGAAGAGCAGCGCGAAGGCGCTCAGGCTCACCTCGGTGCGCGGCCGCGCCAGCGCGCGCTCCAGCAGCGCCGACTTCCCGCGCGTGAAGCGCGCCTCCATCCTCCGCCGCCCTGTGCGGACCGAGACACCGCGTCGGCGCGCCTGGCGGGCAGACAGCACCGGGCACCTTCCCGCCCACCCCGAGCAGGCCAGAATCACCGGGGGAAGAGGGAACGGGTACGCACGCAGACCTGAAGGGCCGCGGCTTGGGGACCGGACAGCCAGGGCCCACGCCGGAAGGAGACAGGGAAATAAGCGGACCCCACGCCCAGGGCGGCGTGGACCCGTCACGCGGGAAGCCCGCCATCGTGGCCTGGACGGGTTCCGAATACGGGGCCCGGGGATGTCGAGGGATCCCGTCCCCAAACTACTCAGAAAAGCTGCTGGATGGTGGGAAGCCAGAGGGTGCGTGGTCACTGTCGGGCTTGGGACGCCAGCAGAGGGCGCTGTGGTCCACGAAGCCACACAGGCGGGGAGGGGCGGGAGTGGGGGCCCGTGTCGGGGCGACACCGCCACCGCGGGAATCCGGGCGGGGATCCGGCGCCCATCGTGCACGGCTGGGGGTCTAGGGACGCCGGGACGGCCCCGAGGGACTGCGGAGGGCGGGCCCGCGCCCGCAGGGAGGGGGTATGCCGGTGAGGCACGACGCCCCAACCCCGGGTGCACGTGATGGGGGCGGGGCGCTAAGACCCCCACATCTTAGCCGCCGCGATGGGGCGGTGGGCTGAGCGGCCTCAGGGCCGGGTCCCCAAGACCGCCGCCCCCGTCCTCCAGGCCGGGGAGAAGCCCACACTCCTCACAACCCCCAGGGGTGGGCCAGAGAGGAGAGGCGGGGCTCGCGGGAGCCGAGGCGCCGGCTCGGTACGCACAGACCCGCGGGGAAGGGTCTGCGAGAGGACAGCGCCCGACAAAAGGGGATCCCCAGCCCACAGAGGCTCACCGGGAACTGTGGCGGTGGCTCCGGCCGAGCTGTTTTACGGCGCCGTAAAAAGAGACTGTGTGCGCAGGCGCGGTGGGCGGTGCGCGCGCGGGGGCGCCTGGGAATGGCCGCAGGGGGGCGCGCGTGCGCAGCTGTGCGCCGCTCCGCTGCAGCTGTGCCCTGCGGTTCGTACCTTGCAGCTGTGCCCTGCGGTTCGTACCTTGCAGCTGTGCCTGGCGGCGCGTGCGTAGTCGCTTGCTCAGGGCACGCGCAGGACGTGGAGGACGCACCTCTTGTCCCAGGGGCACGTGTGTGAGCTTGGCTACGACTTCGCAGTCTCGAGTACGCGCGTGAGGGGCGGGCACAGCTGCACCCTGGGGAGCACGCCCAGCGCTTTGTGGATACCCAGGAGCCCGGGTGCGCTTTGGGAGTCATCTGGCCCCCGCTGCCCTCGCTGGGCGCACACACTAAGACAGGAACACACAGGACCTCTGCAGGGCATTTATTCTTGCCCACATCACCTCTGTCCCAGGTAATTCACACCTGCCTCCCCAGGACGCTCCAAGAACAGGTTAAAAGCCACATCGTTTCCCCTTTATTTTTATCTCTGAATCACAATATGTGAGTGCAGGAAGAAGTGGACACGTATGCGTGTGTGTTCTGGACACAGGATGACATAGCCAGACACACCCGTTCTCAGTGGTACAGTGGGTGATGGCAGACGGGGCCTCACCTACTCTTACTAGAGGCTTTGCCACGGTGTGCACATTTATTACAACATGAGGTAGCCTGGGGTGCTTCTGCCTGCGTGTGCAAACAGGCAGGTGTGACACGGCACCAATACACACAGCGACACACGTGTGGTCCTCACTGACACAGCCCCACACTAAAAAATCCCCTGTGGTCACATATGTCATGCCACACGTGTGGCACTGTAGTGACACATACATGCACCATAACACTTTTCTTGGGACATGGGGAAATTCTCACCTGCTGTAAAATGTTCTTTCACACACACACACACGCATGCAACTCCATAACCCTCATCCACACGGACACACTATGTTCTGTTCACAGGAGGAGGGGAAGGTTCACAGTTGGCAGGAGAACCCACTTTCCATGGCACTCGCAGCCACAAATCCTGTCCTCCAGTTGTGACTGCATCTTATGTAGACGCGGGCTCTGAGGAGAGGAAGAAACAGGGTCAGGTGGCCCAGCCCCTGGAAAGACCCGGAGGCCAGTGCCGTGTGCCACCCTCGCCGCCTCCCTGGGCCTGGGCTTACGTGTGTTTGCCTTCTTCGACAGCAACTCAAGGATTTTCTGAATTTTTTTATTGATATCCATTATTTCTGATGGGAGAGAAAGAGAGGAGTGAAGCCGGGGTGCAGCTTCAGAAAATGGACCCCCCATTTCTAATGGGGGTCCCCTGGACAGCACCCAGCTTGACTCCTGTGTTTGGGGGCTCCCAACAATAAGGAGTAGCCCTTGGCAGGCTAGCTGATACCCTCTCCTCCTTCCAGACGCTGAGGGCCATCCCCTTCCCTGAGCATCAGCACAGTCCCCTGGAGGAGGCTGCTCTGCACATGGCACCTGCTGGCACTGCCATCAGCGCTTCGACCTGGGTCTTGACTGTACGGACGCGGCTGGTGACCTCCTGGATGTCCTTCAAGACCTTGCTCTGGCCCTTCTTCTGCTCGTCCTGCCACTCCAACACTGAGCTTGAGACTGCAGGCATGGGGTGGTTATGTCTGAGTGCCACCCTGAGCCAAGTGCCACCCTCCTAAGCCGCCCACGACCCTGGGGTCTCCTGCAGAACCTGCACTCACCGTTGGAAAGTTCTCTTTTCAAACTCTGTATCTCCCTGGACATCTCAAAATCTGTGTAGAGAGGGTGGAGCGGGGTGGGCGCAGGTCTGGGGGCAACTCCAGGCTCCCCTGCTCCCCTGCCCCGAGACACTCACCCTTCACCAAGACCAGAGCCAAGAGGACAATGCAGAACACGGATGTCAGGGCGAGGAACACGTACAGGCTCATGAAGGTCCTCTGCAGCCATGCGGGGACCTGGGTGCTGTGTGAGGCTGGCCTGGGCCGGGCTGGGGCTGGGACAGAGAGGCCGGTGACCTCCAGGCCCCACCTCCGGCCAGACTGTCCGTCCACACGGCTCCAGCACCATCAGAAACTGCCGTTCCTGGAGCTCCGAGGCTGGGGCCATCAGTGACACCCACGGTCGCAGTAACTACTCAGCCACCACCGTTCTACCGGCCAGAACCACCAAGGTTGTTTCTGTCACCGTCACGGACCCTGTACGAGTGCTCTCGCCAACGCCTGCCAGCATCAGTACCCAACGCTGGTTGCCGACGTTGTCACCGTTGGCTGCTGTCACCTCGTCCTCCCTGTCAACCACCTTGTCACGTACAGTCTCCAACACTGTCCCCACATCGCCAGCAGCATTTTGGACGCCCCATCACCACCCCCGTAGCCGTCACTCACTTCCGCTCTCACGGTGGCCACCTACCTTGTTTGACGACTCCTGGGTGACTGCCCTTGGGCCGGGACCAGTCTCTCAAGGTGATATTCTCATAGTGGGGGTCGCAGGCAACTGCTGGGATTTGGGGAGAAGTGTTACGCAGAGCTGCCCAAATGCGCCCAACCCTGAACAAAGGACATTTCTCGGAAGAATTGAAGTGCTTCATGGGTGGGCAGAGCGGGCGCAGGTGAGGGGCTGTGGCCGGACATGCCCATCCTGCAGGGGATCCCCTCACCCCTCGCCACCCCCAGCCCCACCTTCAGACCTCTCCCTCCCCACCCCAAGGTTCCTGACCTCCGCCCTCACCTGTGTCCCCCTCTTCCTTGTCTCTGCAGGCCGCTGCTGCTGTCTCCATCCTGACTTGCTGCGTCGTGTGGGTTTCGGTGGCACTGGGGCACCGGGCAGCCTTGCGGCCACACCCTCACCCACCGGAAGTGTCACTGATGGGGAAATCGCAGGCTGGGAGGAAGTCAGCCCTGGCCCGCTCTTTCCTGGGGTCTGGGACTCTGCCCCTCGGGGACGTTCTCCCCAGGCCCACGCTGGGGGCATCTAAGAAGGACCGCGTCTCAGGAACGGCCAAGAGAAGAAGCCCCCAGATTTCCGGACAGCACAGGAACTTTACAGAAAGTGCAGGGAGTGGGGAGACGGAGAGCGCCCTGATGCTCTCCTCTGTCCGCCTCCTTTGTGTCTTCTGTCTCTGTGGACTGAAGGATTACTTCCTAGGCTGCTGGCCTCAGAGTGCGCCTTGTAGGGCAAAGGCTGTGGAGCTGGGAGGTGGGATATCTGGGTCCCCCTACCTCTTCTTCCCTGAGCTGGAGGCCCACCCCACAGCTCCGCTCCCTGCCCCCGCTTCCTTTTGATGGTTTGTGCAGTCAGGCGTGATGGCTCGTGCTTGTAATCCCATTTCTCGGGGAGGCTGAGGCAGGAAGTTACCACGTTCCACCCCAGCGTGGGTAACTTAGTGACTAAATGAGACCCTGTCTCCAAATAAACAGAGGGAAGTTGTAGCTCAGGCAGAGGCTCTAGGTTCATTTTCCAGACACACACACACACACACACACACACACACACACACACACACTTCCTGTGGAGGAAAGACTGGAAACAATGTCAGGTAACGGCTGGGGCCCCCCACAGGGGGCTGCGGTCAGACCCGCACCCCTCCCCTCTGCTTTGGGGAGCTGGACACAGACCTTCCCTCTCCTGGAGACCTCAGGCGGAGAAACACTCTGCTCTTTCTTTTATCTTTTCTTTTTTAATCTCTGACGCTGAGGTGGGAAGATCGGCACAAATTCAGAGCCAGCCGGAGCTACACGCTGAGGCTGAGGCCAGTCTGAGAGGCTGCTGCAGCCCGTGGATCTGCCTCCCAGCTACTCAAGAGGCTGAGGCAGGAAAGTCGCTTGGGCCCAGGAGTCCAGCAGCAGCTACTTGAGCAACATTATGAGACCCGCCCAGTCTCAAAAAATTGTTCGTGAGGAGCTTGTACTCCCCTTGTCTGATTTTTGACCCAGCCATAGAGATCGCGTGTGGATTTGCCCTCAGACATACTTGGCCTCGCACCGGCCACGTTTCCAGGCTTCAAAGCCTGCTTTTGGACCCAGAAGCTTAGGAGGATTACGGTTTTCTCTCCGGAAGAAAAATGAGAAGTCAGGAAGCAAGGCATTCTGTCTTAAAATACACAGTTAAATTTAACGTGACTTGGGAATGCTCCCTGCGATCTAGTGAGGATGTTCTGTTCCCAAAATACTGCCAAGCCCTGTCTCCCCAGGAAAAATCAATGGGCCAGTGACGGTGCCAGCTCCACCATCGTCAGGTCTTGGAAAGAAAGCATTCCTCGGGTAACGACCGCCGGAGGACACCGACCAATTGGAAGCCGGCGCTGCTCTGATGGACGGGGCGGGGGCGGAGCTTCGGCGTTGCGGCCTCTTCTTGCTTGGGTGGGCCTGGGACTCTGCTTCAGCCCAGGCTGGCCTCTGAGTCTAGGGATCCTTCTGCCTCAGCTTTGTGAAGGTGAGGATTACGGGCGCGCGCCAGCTTGTGCTTTTGAGGAACACACAGCTGCCCAACTGGAGGCCAGCAAGCAGCCCTCGGCAAGTAGGAAGTAGAGTTGCCCAGCTGGCATCTACCTTTTGTGGGATAATAATATGGATTTTCTTTCTTTTTTCCTTTTTTATGGTACTGGGGATCGAACTTGGATTTTCTTTTAAAATAGAAAACACAAGGGCTGGGGATTTAGCTCAGTGGTTCTGATGTCTTCTGGCAAATGCAAGGTCCAAGTTCAATCCCCTGTACCACGTATCACAATGCCAGGTGTGGTGGCTCACGCCTGTAATCCCAGCACTCAGGAGGCAGAGGCAAGAGGATTGCTGTGAGTTCAAGACTAGCCTACGCTACATAGTGAGTTCATGGCCAGCCTGAACTACAAAGCAAGATCTTGTCTCAAAAAACAAAATAGAAAACACATATGTAATCCTAGGACTCAGGGGGCTGTGGCAGAAAGACTGTGAGTTCAAAACAAATGTAGCGCCGGGTATGGTGGCACACACCTGTGATCCCAGCACTCAGGAGGCTGAGGCAGGAGGACTGTCATGAGTTCAAGGCCAGCTTGAGTAACAGTGAGACCCTGTGGGGGGGGAGGTTTAAAGTAAAGACAGAATAAAGGAAAAGAAAATGAGTCAGCTGGGGAGTGGTGCCACACAGATCCACCCGTGGACTTGGAAGGCTGAGGCAGAAGAATCTCCATGAGTTTATGGTCAGCCTGGGCTACACGGTGAGTTCAAGGCCAGCTGGGACTACCCCCAAGGAGAAAAGCCTGTGCGCCTGTGGCATACTCTGTGTGTGGCCCTGCATGAGTGTACAGGTCCACAGTGCACACACCCCCGCCCCTGGTGGTGAATCTAAGTGCACTACGGCTGTTTATTGGACATCCACCTCTTATGATGTTACACAAGGAGCCAAGAAGTCTTGTCTTCTGGGTGGGTTTGCGTTTTCCTCCTTTTTTTTTTTTCTTTCTGTATTGGGGACTGAACCCGGGGTCTCACATTGAGCTAGACCACTGCTCCTTTTTTTAAAAAATTCAGTTTCCCCCGGCTGAGCTCCATCTTGCGATCCTCTTGCTTCAACCTCGTGAGTAGCTGGGATCACAACCGTGGACTCTGCCCCCGCTGCTCCCCTCCTCCCTCCCAGAGGGTGTTAGCGCCCTGCAGTGGCTGCTGGGCGGCTCCTCGCAACTGTTTGAAGCTGCACCCGCCCCACAGGCGGTCCCTGCGGGCTGCCCTCGCGCTCCACGCCCACGCGCGCCCCGGGCCCTGTTCACACTGGGGCTGTGAATAGGGGCCTCAGGGCTCAGGGCTGAGGACGATTTGGGGGTTCCTGGGCGTGTCTGCTACCAGGATCCTGGTGCACTTCCGGGGGGGGGGAGGATCCGGGAAGCTCCCGGGACTGGGACCCTCGGGGACCGACCCTCGGGGACCGTTAAGGTGGCTCCGAACTGAGACCCCAGAGCCTCGCTGGGTGACGCTGGAGGACGCGGGGTCCTCCTCTTGGAGAAAGAGCTGGGAGCCACCAGGGAAGGAGGAAAGTGAGGAAAGAAGGCCCGGACTCCCGCTGCCCGGAAGGATCCAGGTTCAGGTGGGACCCGGTGCCCCACGCCGCGCTTGGAAGAAACCACCACGCCTGCGGTCGGCTCAGCGTCACCGCCGGGTTTATTTCCAGCCCGCCCCGCTCAGCCCTCTGGGCTCGGCCCCTCCTCGGCGTCCGCGTCCGCTCATCAGGCGACCTGCTGCAGGCGGCAGCAGCGCGCCGCGGTCCAGTCCATGCCCGCGCACTGGCAGTGGCACGTGGTCTCGGCGCGCACGTCCCACGAGCCGCAGCCCATGCCGCACGCGCAGCTGGTGACCACGAAGCCTGCGGGGAGAGAGACGGGCGTGGGGTGCGGGAGCCGCGACCCCGGGCACCCCTGAGCCGGGCAGGGAGAAGGGTGGGGCTCCGGCCAAGCATGCTCACCCTCGGGACAGGTGGCCAGGCTTCCCCTGGCGGTGACGCTCCTGCAGTTCAGATGCAGGTTCTGCAGAGCCTCAGAAACTGTAGGGCAGAGGACAGGCGTCCATAAGACTAAGGAGCCCTTCACTGCCGCTGCCCGCGGAGGCTCTGGTGGCTTGGAATTGGGCAGACAATCAAAAGTTTTACACCCCTGTCATCCCAGGCCTCTGGAAGGCTGAGGCAGGAGGATGCAACTTCAAGCCCAGCCTGGCCTCCCTGGTGAGGCTTGGTGAAGGGCCAGCACCCTCAGGACCCCTCTCCCTTGGCTTGGGTGTTCTGGAGGAGACCAGGTTTGGGCTGAGAGTTGGGTGAGGTGGGTAGAAGCCGGGTGGAGTGTGGGTCTTGGTCAGAGCTGGGTGAGGGTTGGGAGCGAGTGGGTGGGTGTGAGGCGGACACTTGCTGAGCAGCATGGCTGGGGGCGTCAGCGAGGCCCTGGGATGTGGGCTTCTCACACAGGGAGCTGGTTTGCTCTCTGATCTTCTGATTGATGGTCTCCTCCATAGAACACAAGGAAGATGTGCTGGACACCAGCAGCCCCAGGGCGGAGAGGAGGACCAGCCAGCCGGCCTTCATCGCAGGCTCTGAATGGGAACAGGAGACGGGTCAGACCCTGGGGGCAGGGGGCTGGGGAGGGCAGGGAAGGATCTCACTCACCCACTAGGAACTCAGTACCAGGCTGCAAGTTTCTGAGCCACAGCTGTCCCTCTGAGGCCTCTGGGTGCAGAGCTTCCCACAGTGTTAATAAGAGCCTTGGCCCGTGGCCCTCCCTGCCCACATCCGGGGCCAAGAGGAGCCCCAGGGGGGCGCAGGGCCTGCACCCTCCTCCTCGTCTGCCGCAACATCCCCCTTTGGACATTGCCGCAGCATCCGGACACTGGCCAGGGGGTGGTGCACAGAGATAATGCCAGGGTCCTTTCCAGGGGATTGTCCACAAACTGGCCCACGGGCCAGGTCTAGCCGGGTTCTGTGGGCACGCTGACTGGGTAAGAGAGCTGTCTCTACAGTGGACCCTCACTCCAACTTGAGTTAATTTTAGCTTGACAACGCAGGTCTTGAGTTACGACCCGACTGCCGGCTGCCTGTGCTTCCAGATGGTCTCACATACAGTGTAACCAGGAAACAGCTCCAGAAGGTGCGTGACAACATCGTTTCCTGTGTGGGTTCACTGAGAAATCCTGAGCCAACCTCTCTCTTAGGACACAGATCCGCCCGTGGACAGGAGGAGGGAGACTTCGGAGGCCAAGTGAGGAGCCTGAGCCTTCACGACCTACTCTAGTGACAACTCGTCCTTGAGAACAAACTAGCTTCCTAAGTCAAGAGTCCATTATTTTGTTTGTTAGATCCCCACACAGTGCACTTTTATTGTAGTAAAATTCACACGGCATAAAGTTAACTTTTAAAATTATCTTTATTGGTACATTATGAATACACATGATAATCGCATTCAACATTAAGAGTTTGTACCAGAGGGGCCGGGGAGTTAGCTCAGTGGTTCCGGCGCCTGCCTTGCAAGTGCAAGGACCCAGGTTCGATCCCCGGTAACCACATACCATACTGGGCGTGGAGACTCACGCCCAGCAGCAACCAGTACCATATACCACAGTGCCTGGCATGGTGGCTCACGCCTGTCATCCCAGCACTCGGGAGGCAGAGGCAGGAGGATTGCTGTGATGTGAGTTGGAGGCTGAGCTCAGGGCCAGCCTGAACCACAAAGCGAGACCCTGTCTCAGAGAAAAAAAAAGTTTGTACCAGAATATGACAAGACTTGATTCTCATTTTTTCCCTTTTCCCCCCACCCTACATCCCCCCACCCCCTATATACACAATCTTTGTTGTCTTTTTTCTTTATTATTAAAGTTAACTTTTGAGACCAGGCCTCACTATGTAGCTCAGGCTGGCCTTGAATTTGTAGTGAGCTTCCTGCCTCAGCCTCTCCAGTGCTGGGATCGTGGGCATGCAGCCCGGTGCCTAGCTATGCACGTGTTTCACTGTCAGTGATCTGCAGCTCTGAGACCCCCGTGTGAGATCCTGTGGACAGGCAGCGAGGGCCCCAAGGGGGGTTCCACGAACTGTGCGCCCACGGCGTGCCGTGCGGCTGGGAGTGGAGAGCCCTGTCTGTCACGCCAGGACAAACACCAGGAGGATGCTGGAGCAGCCTCAGGGCCCTCGGGCTAGAAGGAGAGCTCAGCTCCAGGAGAACTCCTGACCCAGCCCTGCGTGGGACAGAGCCGGGGAGGATTTTGCCGAAGAGACGGTAGAGGGTGGAAGATGAGCCCGAGTTCACTGGGAGAGCGAGCCGAGGAAGCCATTCTGCCGGAGGACACGGTGTGTCCCAAAGTCCTGACGCTGATTGGAGAGCACGGATTTTGACAGACCGACAGCAAACTAATAAGACAGTAAGATGGGAGCCTGGTTCGGAGACATGAGCCCCGCACAGGTCCCCTCTTGTCTGGCCCTTTCAGGAGATTTGGGGCTCACTCTTTTGCCCCCTCCCGGAGTCCCAGCTCGTCCCTGCATCTTGCAGACCCTCAGACACAGCCGAGAAGCAAAGAATTTTGCAAACAGAAGAAAAAGTCTTCGGGGACCAGGGTGGGTGGCCCAGTCAGAGAGCACTTAGCAGAACGCACTGCATCCCTCGTACCACAAAGATAAATCTTGCAGATTTGTTCTGAGAACGCTGATTTTCAAAGCGTTCAGCCTGAGAACTTTTCAAACAAAAGCTTTTGCAGAATGCAGAAGGAATGAGCAGCTCTGAGCAGGGTGCTGTGTGGAACCTCTAGGGTCCCCTTGGGATCCACCCAGAAAACCCTTGAGGTAGCAGAAAGAAAGAACCACGTGGTCCTTGATTCTTTCCTGAGAACTAAAATCTTTCCATCTGCCCAACTTCTCCTGGTAAAAATGAGCTCTGCTGACCTCAGTTTCCATCTAATGCTGTCAAATAAAATCACATATTCATGGGGCGGGGAGTTAGCTCAGTGGTTCCGGTGCCTGTCTTGCAAATGCAAGGACCTGAGTTCGATCCCATTAACCATATACAGTACTGGGTGTGGAGACGCACACCCAGCAGCAAACAGGACCACACACCACAATGCCAGGCGTGGTGGCTCACGCCTGTAATCCCAGCACTTGGGAGGCAGAGGCAGGAGGATTGCTGAGTTTGATTGTGAGTTGGAGGCTGAGCTCAGGGCCAGCCTGAACTACAAAGGGAGACCCTGTCTCAAAAAACCTAAAAAAAAAAAAAAAATCATATTCATACTTTTTAAGTCAGTTTTACGGAAGTACAGCTGGCACCTGTGCCTTTTGGAAGTGCTTGGCTTGACGCATTTTAACCAAGATACAGAGATATAGCTGATGTAGACATAGATACGTAGATGTAAAATATTTTCCTCTTGTGTATTTTGCTTTTCCTCAGCAGAGTTTAAAAGAGAGAAATACAGATGTAGATTTCAATATAGATGTGGACACAGATTATCTGCCCACTAATATGTTTGCTTTTTTCTAAGAGTTTATCTATATGAGGTTTGCTTGGGTCATTTACAGAGTAGAATTCTACACACAGTCGCGTAACCGTGGTCTCACGGCGCTTACTTTTCTCCCTTTACTTGTCCACGTGGGCGGCAATGATCGCGATCCTCGTGGGTGCCTGGGGCCTGCACAGAAAGCATCCCCATCCTTTTTCCTCACCTCTCTCCCTGTCTTGGGTCTTCCCATTTGCAAACACTAATATGCATCATTTAAATTACAGGTGGGAGAAATGGGAATTTCTAAAGTCGCAAAGAAAACATTTTCTGTTCCATGAAGGCACATACAACTGCCTCCTACAAATGGCTTTCTTCATGACTATTCACAACCATCACCGGCTTGTTCTCCTCCTGCTAATAGCTGCTGCCCTTCAAATCTAATTTGAACAAAACGGATTTGAGTCAATCACTCAAAGCCTAGAAACTGTTGCCATACTCCACAGGAAAGCCAGGCTTCTGATTGGCTGCGTGACTAGACGCTACCTTGTTGCCCAGGAGACGGAGGTGGGAATGACAGGGCCTGTAGCAAATCAGAGAAGAATCCCTGACTCTGCTTCCTGTCCACCAGGAACCACAGGAAACAAAAGTCGATGCCTGGTGAGGCCAGACCCATGTCTTTCTGTGTGCAAAAATAAATAAATGGAGCAAAGATCTAAACATAAAAACATAAACATTGGGACTGGGGATTTAGCTCAGTGTTTCCAGCGCCTGCCTGGCAAGCGCAAGGTCCCGGGTTTGATCTTCCATAACCACGTACAACAACGCTGGACATGGTGACTCACACCTGTAATCCCAGCACTCCGGAGGCAGAGGCAGGAGGATTGCTGAGATCAAGGCTGAACTCAGGACCAGCCTGAACTACAATGCGAGACCCTGTCTCTAAAAATAAACATTGAATCTACTGGGAGTTAAAACTCTCAAAGTCATAGGTACAGGCAAGGACTTTCTGGACAGAGGACTCACATCTAGAATATAGAAAGAACTCGAAAGATGCACATCCCAATATAAAAGGTCCAGCTGAACAGCAGGCCAGTGAAATGGAAAGACACTTCTCAAAAGATGTACAAACGGCCAACAAACATGGAAAATGCTCAACATCAACAGCCATTACAGAAATGCAAACGAAGACCAGGAAGATTCCATCTCACTCTGGAAGGAATGGCTGTCATTCAGAAATCAGCTGATGTCCGTGTGGCCGTGGGGAAGATGCTTCTTTCCAGAAGGGAATGTAGACGGGTACCATCACTGTGGAAATCAGTACAGAGAGTCCTCCAATAACCAAAATTAGAAATTCCCTTTGATCAAGATGGTAGGAATCTTCCCCAAATTGCCGAAGACACTGTGTTATACTGACCCACGGACAACCATGTTTGCAGCAGCACAATTCCCGGCAGCTAAGTCCTGGAAGTGGCCTGTGCGTCCATCGGCATTGGACAAAAGGCGTATTCCAATGGAATACGACTCAGCTATAAAGAAGAATAAATTCGAGACATTTGGAGGAAAATGGATACATCGGAAGAGACAACGGGAAATGCAGTGAATCAGACAAGTTTAACTGCCCTACGGTCCCGCTCATCTTAGTAAGGCGAAGTATAAATGGAGATGGAAGGAACAAGGAGACAGATCCTTTGCACACAGGAAGGGGCCTTCCAGGGGGAGGGTTAGCGGAGGGGAGCAGAGAAACCGAGCTAGACAGACTTCAGGTGTGTCCCTGCCTTCGGTGCTTTCTCACTGGAGGACAAAGTGCCCGGCCTCTCCGAGCGGGGCGGGTTCATCTCTGCTCGCAGCGTGCAGAGGTGCGGTCCTCAGCCCGCCGGCGGCCAGGCCGGCGGCACTGGGCCGGGCACGGACGGGAGGGGCCGCGGTGGCTGCAGTGAGCGTCCTTTCCCTTTGATCCAGTCCAGGCTGCCAGCCTTCCGGGGGGTGCCACCCACGGCCAGGGCGTGGCTTTCGTTATGCACACCAGACCTGTGCCGAACCCCTTGGGTTATCACACATGCTTACCCCCAGCTCACACACCCATGGTCGTCAAAGCCGCACTGCAGAGACAGCGATACAAGCCAGAACAGTCTTATGCATGTATCAGTTACAACGCATGTAAACATCACATATCATACACATGAACCAAAATTTAAAAAATAATAGTGATGAAAATGGGGGGGCAGCTAGAGTCAGAAGGACATGGAGGGGCAGGAGAGTGAAAAACGAATCAAGGGGGCCGGGGGTTTAGCTCAGTGGTTCCAGCACCTGTCTTGCAAGCAGAAGGGTTCGATCCTTGGTAATCACATACCATACATGGAGACTTACGCCCAGCAGCAATCAGTACCACATACCACAGTGCTGGGCGTGGTGGCTCACGCCTGTCATCCCAGCACTCGGGAGGCAGAGGCAGGAGGATTGCTGTGATGTGAGTTGGAGGCTGAGCTCAGGGCCAGCCTGAACCACAAAGTGAGATCCTGTCTCAAAAAAAAAAAAATAAAACCCGAATCAAGCCGTGTTGTGTGCCCGCCTCTGCTCCGTAAGGTCCGTAAACCTCAAGTGCACGTAAAATAAAACTCGAAAGCTTTGGGGCCGGGGAGTTAGCTCAGTGGTTCTGGCGCCTGTCTTGCAAGCGCAAGGACCCGGGTTCGATTCCCCGGTAACCACATAACAATACTGGGTGTGGAGACCCACACCCAGCAGCAACCAGTACCACATACCACAGTGCCGGGCGTGGTGGCTCACGCCTGTAATCCCAGCACTCAGGAGGCAGAGGCAGGAGGATT
>PVIR01004141.1:0-81687 GCA_004026965.1 Petromus typicus | reverse complement strand
GCTGACCGCTCCTGCAGGATGGTGTTCCAGGGAGTGGCATCAGACCAGGGACCCCACCCTGGGTGCTCAGGCGGGGACAGTGCTCCTTGGATTCCCCTGACACAGTGGTCCTGGGAGAGCTCGGGTGGAAAATGCTGATGACATTTCAGTGTGGGGACAGGTATGGACAAGGCCATGGTGATGAAAGGTGAGAGGAGATAGTTTGACGTTTTTGTCCATATGACCTGGAATTTTCCCAGAAATCTGTAATGGATTTAGCTAGGGCATTGGGTCTGCCAAACTTTCTTCTTTCTTCTGCTCCTTACCCTCTTTCTGCTTCTTCTCTGTTTCCCTATTGTTTTACTATCAATAACAGTGCTACCGACTCGGTCAGATACTTGGCTATGAGAATCACCTGTACTCTAAGACTGCTGCGTTTTTTTCCCCCATTGGAAAGTAAAGAACCTGAGTTCTTCAGGTTCTTGGACCACAGAAAGGTCCAAGACACAGACACACAGCTAGAGAGTAGAAGTCAGGCTCAGACCCAGGTGTGCCTGACTCCAGCCACTCCATTTGCAAATGGCACTATCCTCTCATCCAGGGTATGTTCTCAGTGCTTGACTCGACGATGGTACCCTACACACTGTCTGTGTTGTCTTCTCTCCTTGTTGGGGTGTGTGCCTGAGAGATCTTGTGCCTTTGTGTGAGATGTGCCTGCCCATGGTCCCTTGAGCTAGAATTTCCACTTTACTCCCCTCATATAAACTAAAACTCACTCAGCTCACCAATGAATGGGTCTTAGAAGAGAACGGAACTGGCATTCTTGGGCAGTTGCAATCACTTGATGGTGGCTGGGTGCCAGGTAAGGCACTCCCTGCTGGGCATACGGGATGAACGAGACAGAGAGGGCTGTTGTCCTCATGGTGATGGGCACTAAACAAATACACAAACTACTTACAGGTAGTAATCAGTGCTGTGAAGGAAGAGATAGGGTGGGGAATGGGGAATTGACTTCCGGTGAGAGCATCACTGCGTGGGCCTTTCACACACACGCTTGCTCCCCCTGAGGTTCTCTCTCCTCCTCTTCTTCCATAAGTCTTTCTCTTGCTTAACTAATTCCCACACTTCACCCATCATCTGCCTAAAGGACAGGTGTCCTGTGACACCTTTCCAACACTGCAGAGCTGTTGGGGATGCTCTTGCTAGGATGCACCTAGCACCGGCGGTGCGACCCAGGAAAGCCGATCTGTGCCCTAGTTTCTGCATCTGTAAAAATGGCGATTAAAATAGCATCTGTCTTATGAAGATGCTGCCAAGGGGAATACTTAAGTAATTTACGTTACTATGTGTGGAGCCGATGGAAGCAACCTTGGCACATCCTGGTCCTGCTAGGTGTTGGGTGTTGTTGCTGGCCTTGCTGTCACCATGGCAGCAGCTTGTGTAGGACATCAGAGCCAGACAGCATGTGAGGTACCGTCTAATTCAGTGCTTCTCCAGCCCGACTTCATCCTGGAACACCATTGGAGGTCTTTCAGAGACACTGACAACTGGCAGCCCCACTCTGGGATGTTTCTTACCTGAACGGTGAGGTGGCTGTGCAAAGTTCACAGGTGGTTTTAAGGCACAGCCAGGTGAAAAGTCTCTGGCTTAATACACAGGCAGGTATGTGTCTCATCCTTCCCTTTTGGGAAGGCATTTCTCCTACCTGTCTGTCCCCTTGCTAACCCCCAGTGGGAAGGCTGAATGGGTCCCTCAGTGTAGGGTGCGTGGCCAACTCTTCTCTCTTTGGGCAACTCTCAATCTTGCCTGGTAGAGAAAGCTGTCTGGAAGAAGGGCTCCCCCTGCAGCCGGGATAGCTGGGCTCTGAGTGGGTGGAGCGCCTGTTCTGAAAAAACAGGAAAAACAAACTCTTGGATGCCTGTAACTGAGAGCAGCACAGGAGAGGGGAGGGTAGGGAAAGGTCTCTCCACAAATCACGGGGAGGAAGCGGATGTCAGTCACAGGGATAGCCTCTTGGGAGCCATACTTTCTGGTAAAAAGTTGTCTTATCAGAAGCCTCGTGGAGGGCTGGCCCTGAGCAGGTGAAGCTCACAGCCTTGGGGATAAAGAGGAGTAACAGAAGTGGCCCCGGGGAGCCACAGACCCAGACCGAAGACCCGCTAGCTGTGCGGCCTTGGGTCTAGAAACTCAACTTCATCCTCTGTCCAATGGAGCTAAGCAGTGCCATGTAAATGAACTAAGTTGTTGGTGCAAATGGCATGTGATAATTAATCTATACAAATTATTTACTGTTAATAAATATTATTATTTATTGATGAAACCTCAGAATAAGACACTGATTCTTGACTCAAGACTGTTTCAAAAGAAAGAAATGAATGTGTAGGTGTTGAAGTGGGGGCAGAGGAGAGCTATGGAGGTTAATCTGTGCACTGAACCCCGGGGCATATTTCTCTGTGGGCAGGAGGATATGTGGCTAGCACTGTTGCAACCTATTTTGTCTGTTATTCTGCTGTAGGCTGATAACCAGCTCTTGTGTGGAGAGGGCTGAGTGGGGGGTAGTTGGTGGTAGGAGAACCTCGGATATCCCTGGGGATGAAAGAAAGAGTGATACACTTCCTTCCCAGTGGCCTCTGAAATAGCATATCATTCCTGTACACACAATAGTAATTTTGAAAGCAAGTATTCATTGAGAGCTTTCTGAGCACCATTTGAAACATTCTACCATCTCCTGTGGTTTCCACACCAGCCCAGGGAGGCCGCGGTTGTTATGTCACCTCACAGGTGAGCACACGAGTTGTATCGCTCGTCCAGTGCTACGCAGTGAGCCACGGCAGGGCCCAGACTTGGACCTAAGTCTTTGGACCCCAAATCTCTGCCTGGCTCAGAATGTGCTTCCAGTGAGCCAGGTCTCCTGACAAAACAGTCCTACCAAAGAAGGCTGCTTCCTAATTGCACAGAGCGAAGGGCTGCTGAAGGTAGCTGTTGGAAGCCTCGGGTTTAAAGTCCATCTGTCTGGATTCTGTCATTGGCTCTGGAGACTGGTTCTTGAGCATGTGATTTTACTTTTGCAGGCCTCAGTCTCCCTCTTTGTAGTAAGACTCTAACACCTACCCAGTAAGATCGCAATATAGTTGTTCTAAGATAATTGGTAGAAGGTACTTCCGGAAAGGTCTCCTCAGGCACTCCATGGAGGGTGCTGATGTGTATATGAAACTCAAATACTCTCTGGTGTGTGTGGAAGCTGGGTACTGTGAGTGTAGGTGACATGCAGCAGGTGTTGGGTGAGAGTTCGCTCAGTCCCTCTTTCCCTCCCTCCTCTGGGGACCCCACGTAGACAAAGGACATTAGGCCAGTTATGAGAACACCATAACATGGGACCTTTAATTAGAAGAGACTTGTTTCATACAGGCTGAAAACCAGGAAACCCCAGGGAGGTTATGCTTAGCTATGGAAACCAGAAGTCAAGCAGGCCACGGCCACTGTGTTGCTGGGCAGAGGACGAGGTCCTGGGATGCCAGAGGACACAGCAATCTCTTTCATTCTGATGTGGATGCTCCAGGAAGAGACTGGCTTGTCAAGCTGAGCTGGGCTGGTGATGGGTCCTCTGGCTTGGGAATTTCCAAATGGTAGTACCAGTCCTCAATATAGAGAAATGGCTTTGAGGTACACTGAGACCTGGGCCACTGTGGTGGATTCTGCTAGTTCCCAGGTCAATTATCACTTTGAGGAGACAGCTAAGAGTGGGAGAAGAGACAGTGCAGAAAACGTTTTCACAGCACAGGCCCCTGAAGAAAGAGCTACCAATGGAATGTGGGGTGTAGAGTCAGGCAGATCTGAGTTTAAGCATGACAGTTCCCTCCTGGGCCTCAGTTTTCCCATCTGAAAAGTGGTCATAGGACCACCAGCTTCTTTGAATCTTTGTATATCACCAGTTTCTTTGAATCATTGTATAAAATATCACCTGACCATGAACAGGAGTAGTTAAATCCAGGGCCGGGCAAAGCCAGCTTGATCTTTTCCATGATAACTCAGGATCAGTGAGCTTGGAGAGATGTTTAAGCCAAATACAGAAGGCTTTAACTCAGGCTAAAGAGTTGTTAAGGTATATGGCACCTCAAGGTCTTGCGATCTCACTACAAGACCCAGCTGTTGCAACCTCTCTCAGCAAATGATGTCCATGTCTTCCTACCTTTTTGTTCTTTCATGAGTGGAAATCTACAGCAGAAGACAGAGACACTATCCAACAGTATAGAGTCTATAGTTTGAAAGCTGAAGTCTCTTACTCCATTCTGCCAACATCATTTAGGCTGAGCCCCACTTTACAGATGATAAAACTGAGGCCCAAGATCCCGTTCCCTTTCATCCCCACAGACACACAGGCAAGAGAGTCACAAAGGAATGCCATTCCAGTCTCTGGTTCAGATCATTACAAGGTTTGGCATACTTTCTCTTGGCTGGAGAAGCAGTTACAATTTTCTTTCTCTTTTTTTCTTTCAAGGAGTTGTGACTTTTTAATAGAGGTTGGTTCATGCACAGGCATTTGATTCTTCAATTAATTTCCATCTAAATGAGGTTTTCTAGGAGATAACCAGTGTTTTAGTTCCATTTGGGCTTAATTTGTGTGACGGAAGCCTCTGTTTCTGCCAGTTCCAATTTGTTCCGTGATTCTAGCACTCATTACCTGGGTGATAATGCCCTGCTGCAGACGGCAGCATCTGAGCTGAGATGGACTGATTTCCAGTAGCAGTTTTGGGGGGAGAGGGGTCCCTCTCCTTTGCCAGTACCACTCAATAAATAGGAAATAAATTATTAAATAAGCCATGTGTTGATGAGGATTCCCCATCACAGTATTTACAATGCAAAGGAACAGCTACAAAAAAACAAAAATGAGAAAACAAAACAAAACTAAAAAAATACACAAGCAAAAACTTGCCACAGACAGAGAAGATGATGATCATTGGCTCATTCATTGTAGAAATAAGGAAGTTTTGAATTAAAAAAAAATGCTCCATGACATTATATTTGGCTTAAGTTTTTCACCTGGATTAAGTTAGCTAGGGGCGTGTTTTAAAGAATTCTGTTTCTGAGGTTTTATCAGACTCGAGTTTCCATTTAGTTGGAAGGGGAAAGAAAGCAAGAAGTGTGTATGCAAGAATAGTTTTGAGTATTTGTGAGAAATAAGAAGTGAAAAGATATAGCAGAAGAAAAGTTGGAAGCTGCAGACTTTGGTGGTATTTTAAATTTTGACCCTTTCAAGTAAATATTTTGGGAAAGAGGACGTACTGGACACAATGCAGTAACAGGGGCCCTCTGAGACCGAGGCTCTTCTATCTTTCCAGCATCATCTCTTCACTGTGCTTCTGAAGCACAGAGTTTACTTTGAAGAAGGAAACAGAGGCAGGAATGTTGTCTGACTTTGTTGAACTGCAATGGTTCTATGCTAGAGGCTTTAAAGTAATTAGCTCTTTCTCATTCACAGAAGGGGATTCACATCTTGCTCTTAGCTTTCTTGCTCAAGACTGAAAAATCTCCTAAAAATCTCTGAAGCTCATTTTGTTTTTCCTCTGAGTCTCTGTGAAACTCACTGTCTTTAGTGGATCTTCCAGGCCTCAGATCAACATTGAGATCATTTCTCAAAAACTTCCCCATTTCAGAAATGTAGGAACTTCAGCTCAGAGAAAGGGATGAGTTTGTCCAGTTTCACTTATTTACTCAAACACATGGCAGGAGGGTCAAAGGGCTTGGGTGGTACATTGCTTGATCTCAGCCTACATCTTCTCCTTCTTGGAAGCTAGTTTCTGAGCCAAGTCCTTTTAGTAACCTGTTTTATTTGCTGGGAGAAGGTACTGAGGTGGTGTGGGTATAGGAACAGCAATATGAGGGAATGATGTCGTTAGCTAATTGAAGTTACTAATGCCTTAGCAAGAATTCTATTTTTGGATGGAATAAAATGAACTATAAAAGAGATCAGAGAAATATAACTGAGTGTAGGGAGAGGATTTCCCCCCTGGGAGGCATTTAAGCAACTTCTTGCAAACTTTCCCCAGAATAGGGATGGTCCCTTAACTCAAGTGAGGGCAGGGCAGCCACAATGCCTGGAAAACAATCAAGGATGTTGCAAAAGTTTCATTAGATCCAGAGCTGGGCCAGAGGGGCTGACAATTGCAAGGCTGTGGGTGGTGACCTCGGAGAAGACAAAAATCCTCTCCAGCCAGCAGCCCGAAGATGCTGCCAATTGTCAGAGCATCTGACATTTGGGTGTACGATGGTTTGTGGGTCCTAATTCCTTTGGGTGGCTGAGAAATTACTTTCTTAGGGAAAACATCTACACATTCTATTTTATATCCTAACTTCATCCCAGGTACCTCCCCAAGGGACTTGGACAAGGGCCTTCAATTTTGTACAGCTTTATCTTAAATGCTAATTTTAGATTCCAGCGCCGGATGTAAGCTGTAACTCTATCATATCAATTCAGTGTCTCAGCTCTTGAGCTCTTTGGCTGCTCTCTTCTTCCCGATGCCTCAGTGAGATAGCTGGTGGGCAGGGCCTGGGGCATGAGCCTGAACCTCTCAGTATCGCACTGAGTAATAAACCCAGGACACACGTGCTTCTGATTCAAGACCAGAATGTTCTGAACTTAGAAGCCTCAAAGAACAATATCCCCATTCACATTTGGACTCTCAAATCACATTCACGGAGACGTAATAAAAAAAGAGAGAGGCATAAAAATAATTAACAGTTCCTCCCACTTCCGCAAACACAACACATACACACAAAAACTCCTTCCTGTATAAATAATAAATGAATAAATAAATAAATACTGCTAATGGTGAAAGAAAGCTATCATCACATAAATAAATAAACAAGTAGATAAATAAATAAAATAAATAGGGTTTTGCTGGGAGCCTTAGGCAAAATGGTCCCCTGGAGTCATCTGAAAAAGAAAGTCTGTATGGGAGGTTCCTATGCACGCACGGCCAACCTGCTAGGGAGGTTTGGGGGCTTCAGAAAACCTCTGTCTCCACGAAGAGAGATTGGAGTTCAGTCTGGGTTCCTGGGCGGGGAAGAAGGTTATTTACAGTTTCTGTACATGTCCTCCCGGGGCACATGCCCCTGTCCCAGGCATCTGCCATCCAGCCTTCTTCAGTGACAGCACTGGCATCCATGAGTCCCGTGGACAGGCTTTGGTCTGGGCCAGATGCCATCGTGGGCAGGCCCGGTTTTCCACTGCAGCCTGGGACTCTTGCTCCTCCCCTTCGCTGGCAGAAGGACTTTCAGAGTACTTGTGCCCTGGGGTCTTGTCCCCGCCCTTGGAGTGGGGGGGGGGCGAGGGTTGATGTGTTGGGAAAGATCAGGCTGGGAAAGACTACTGTTTCCAAGAAAAAAAGGGGTTTTCCAAGCATTTTCCTTGAGGTGCGAAGGGTAAAGTTTGCTCTTTGCTTCCCCACAGCCCCATTACCCAAAGCTGAAGCTGGGGATTGTCCTCCTTGCTCCATGCCCTGTCCCGCTGCTACTGTGACCACAAACCTGGAACTCACTCACAAGGCTCCGGAAAGCCATGAAGCTGGTGAGGGGGGTGCCCCGGAGTTTATTTTAGGAAGCTTCTCCCTGGCTTGTGTGTTCTCAGTGCCTCCTGCGGATGCAGCAGCTGGTGGTATTTGTGTGTCAGAGGGCAGCTTACCCTTGCTGCTAGTCCTGGGCAGGGGCAGGGTGAATGGGGGGGAGAAATGAAGACAGGCGTCCCCAGCCTGGGGTGAGATCCAGGACCAGCAAAAGCCCCAGCGAGGGAGCACTCAGACCCTCACCTGCGGACTCTGAACTTGAGCCCAGGCGTCATCTCTGCAGAAATCCTGAGGCAAAGAGGGTGGTTTAGACTGGAGGATGGGAGAGGAGGTGCCAGGCCACACTGGGTAGCATCCAGGGTGTGGCAGTCTGGGAAGTGGGGAGGGGGCAGACAGGCGCCAACCGGAGGGCAAGGCCAGACTGGCTGGCGCTGGGGGCTGGCAGCTGGCCATGGCACCAGGAATGTTCAGCAGATGGTCCTGTGGAATTAAGTCAGTGCCAGCTAGCGGGACTGAGGCAATTTGGGCCGCAGGTTCTTAGGCTGGGCTGTCCTGACTGTGCCATCGCCCCCCTTCCTGGGGGTGGCAGGGGTACAGCACACAACCAGGAAGTAGTCTGTGGCAGTCACGTGGGGTTTCTGCTCTGTGTCAGTGGAACCTGACAGGCTCCTTCCCCTGACTCTGACAGCTTATTGGAAGTAACAGGGATCCCACCTCTAATCCCGGGGCATCTGCACCAACTCCAGTGTCCAGGTCTGCTAGTCATGCTTGCCATGTCTTTCTTCTAGGGCCCAAGAGTCCTTTCATTGGGAGAAGTGAAAGGCCAGGCTCCTTACCTTGGGCCTCAACTGTGCTTGGCCCCCACCCTTCCCTTTTCTTGGGGTGGAGTCCACCAGGGTGCAGCTAGGAGCGCAGATGACAGGAAGCGCAAGGATGAGAGCAGGTACAGTGACTCAGTGCGGCCTTCTGGACACAGCCTGCCCGCAGTGAGTGCCCGCAGTGAGTGAGTTGCCTCCACGCATCGCTAGCCAGGTGCAGAGCTTTTGAGTCACAGACTCATTGCTTCTCACAAGATCGTGAGGATCTTTTTATGCAAATAAATAAATAAATAATAAATAAATAAATAAAAGGTTCTTTCCATATTCCCAGGCCTGAGTTGAGCCCCAGGGTGGTGCTGGTAGAGGCTCCTAGCAACTTGTCACAGCGGGGTTGGAGCCCCCGTACCCTCTTTTTCTCTTCTCCAGGAAAGCAGGCAGGACAGGGGCCAGGAGCTCTGGATGTCGGTCACCAGCAAGAAGGTAGGAAGGACAGGTGCAAGAGAGGCTGCCAGAGCGGCTGGCTCGAGGGAGAGCCTTTGCTTAGCGCCTCGTGCTAGAGTAGCTGTCCGCTGAGCTGTAGCTCCGGCTTCGGCTCCTGGAGCCCAAGCTGTGGCTGCGCGAGCTGGAGCTGCTGCTACTGCGGGTCCTGCTCCGGCTCCGGCTCCGACTTCGGCTGCGGCTCTGACTGCGGCTCCTAGAATAGCTGCGGCTGGCCGAGCGGCTGCTGCTACTGCTGTACCAGGAGGAGGCGCTGCTGAGGCTGCTGGACGAAGAGGGGCTGGGCCGGTAGTAAGGGATGGGACGTTTCCGGGCACTGCGGGAGAGCAGAGGAAGGAGTTGAGGGCTGTGTTCCTCCTTGTTTCCCAGGGAAAGCTATATCCTTCCTTTCCCCAGCCTCTGAGGGGAAACAAATTCCACCCCTCCCTTTCCACTTCTATGTAGTCTAAGAATATTTAAGAGAACAGTCTCAGCGTAGGGCTGGTATATCTTGAAAAGTGATAATCTCACCTTTTCTTCATTGCTTTTTTAAAAAAATACTTTAACAGAGCGAGCATGGGATTGAAGAGCCTCTAGCTGACAACAGAACATACATCTAAACATTAATTACAACTTTGTTTTTGGTATTTATAGTCTTTCTAGAACTTTCTATTTCTAGTCTTTCTATTTCTAGGACAGGCCGATTTTCCATTTACTGTAGTGTGTCAAGTCTCCTGAAAAGGTTAGTATTACCACTGAAAGAAAATTAAATCAATAGTGTCTTATAAGCAAGCAAAGAAAAAGGGGTGAAGGTGCTGACAGATGGAGGTTAGGGAAGCACCGAATGGGTCTACTTAGGTGGAGTATTTGGGGTTGACTAAGGGAGGCCTTTTGGAGGAAATGCCACTCTGTCCATCTCAGCCCTCCTCCCATTGACCCAAGAGTTGGCAACTGGGGCTGGATTAAGTCTGAATCCACACTCATGCTCTCTGGGTTTTTGGGTTCTTTTTACCTATCAGCAGTCAAAAGTCTGAGAAAAAAATAAACCCACCCCACCCCATTTTCTTGGTTTTATTTACAATTTGTCCAAGTTGGAACCCATCAGGAAATGCCCATATGGAGATTGAGCCAGGCTTTGGCTTAGAGAAGGAGAAAAATACTGTGTGTCAGGCCCAGGGGGGTCAGTGTGAGGAAGCACGGAGAAAGTTTATCTTGGGGGGAAAAAAGGGACTAATTTTTAAGGATCCAGTCTACTCTGTTGGTTACAAAGGACCACAGAATGGACGGGGAACTCTGTGGAATGTTCGAGAAAGAGCACAATCCCCCTAGTCTCACTGCCGGTATCCATCCCTTTCTCTTCTCTTGGGAGGAGATGCTGCACAGACAGGCTCCTGCTCGCCACGGACTCTCAGTGAGTGGGTGGGTGGTGCTGGAAGGACGTGTCCCACTTTAGAACAGCATTCCGTTATTCCCTCAGCTTTCAAGGCCTGAGAAATAAGTTTCTTCTTTGATGCTGGGCTTTTCTGAGTCGGTTTTTCTCGTCTGAAGGCATGCCTGTTACCTTATCCACCTCTTCCAACCACTCAGTCACTAACAAGGCACGCAGTGTGCTCTGTGTTTAAGTTTATAGAGTGTGGTTGTATCTCTTTGCTTCCTTTCATGTCATCTGATGATACTCTTGCGAGTTATTTCTTCCAGTTTGTTATAGGTGAGGGGTCCGCTTCAAGGAAGGGAAGAGATTTTTGAGGTCACCTAGGAAGCTGAACGACCAGGGTCGTGTCCTCCCCATTACCCACCAAGGTTTATTTCAGGGTGTAATTACATATAGGTGTATTTAAACTTGATATATGGCGGCATAGGCCTAGAGATAGGAAGATGTTTACCAGGACATCTATGGGGGCCCTGCTCATGGCTTGGTCCCCACACTCTGGTCAGATCTCTTCGCCTTTCCAGGCCTGTCCCCAACACCAGCCACACTCTATTCCTCCTCCGGCTGGACCCAACTCTTTCCCAGACGCCAGGTCCACCCCACTGTAGGTCTCACTCTGCTCCCTACAGGTACAGAAGTTTTGACAGAAATAACTCAGGCTTTAGTTTTTGGGAGAGGTGCTCCTAAGCTCCCAGGATCCTCAGCCACAGCCTCAAGGAGGACCCTGGGCCCAGGAAGGAAGGGAGGGGTGGGAATGAGGCCCTTGCTCTGGTGGCCTCACCTTGTTATCCTCCGGGCCTCCAGGTGGCTCGGGGAGTCTCTCCGGCGCTTCCTCATGGGTGAGTAGGACCGACGTCTCCGGCGCGCCCGCTCGCGCTCTCTTTGCTGGGAGTCCTCGCTGTACTTGGGGTCCCGCTCCCTGGAGGGTGCAGGGGGAACATGTTATGGGAAGCTGGCCCTGAGGTGGCTTTTCTGTGTAAGTTATCCCACTTCCTCCCCGTATCTGCCCCCTCTCCCCACAGTGTTAGGGGCTGCAGAGGGCAGGGGTTGGACAGTGGCCACCTGAGGGAATCGTCCCTGTAGATGGGTTTGGGAAGGAGTGGGCCATGTTTAGGGGTGTCAGCCTGGGTGCGTGGAGGTGCTTTATAGTTTTATAGAGGTGCGGACTCTGCCGGGCTGAGGACGTCACTGGCCCCTTGGTGAGTGTGGTGAGAACGAGGGTGTGGCTTGGGCGCAGGGCCAGTGCCAGGGGCCCGAGCCAGGCCTGAGGGCGGGGCCAGGCCCGAGGGCGGGTCCGGTTGGTACCTGCTAGGGCTATAGCGGGAGTAGCTGGGGCTGCGGCGAGACCTAGAGCTTCTGCTTGGCGGGCTCCTCTTGCCAGATTTGGAGGAGTAGCTGGGAGAGCGGGAGTAGGACCTGGGGTAGAGGTAAGATTTCATTCATCTGGTTCCTTGATGACGATCTTTTTCTTTCCAAGGGGCCCCAGTAGAGCAGAAACCTGACCCTTACCAGACAATAAACTGCCTTCCCTTTTGGGGGCGTAATACTATAGACTGCTTCTTTCTGAGTGCTTGCTATTCTGGCTATTTATTAGCTGTGTGACCTTGGGGAGATAATTTATTTCTCTGGGCTTCTGTTTTCTCATCTGTAAAATGGGAGTAATAATAATAATACTTAGCCTGAAAAGTGGTACTTTAGATGAGTAAATTAGGGTAAATCACTTAGCATAATTAGCACATATGCTGAATGACAGTTAGCCAACACAGGAGAAATGGCGACTATTACTATTATGTATTTTGCTGTGTGCCAGACATTGAACTAATGCATTAGGTCTATCTCATTTAGCCCTGACCTCACCCTAAGATTAGGTACAATTACAGGTTGCACTTTACAGATGGGGAAACAGAGGCACAGCGAGGTAATGTATTTGTTGAGCTTTCCACAGCTGGTAGAAGATAGGAACTTGGGCTTATTTTGCTCCAAAGTACAGTAGTCCTCCATTACCTGTCATTTTTTCTTTCTGTGATTTCTTAGTGATGTCTAGTCATATTTAAAAAATATTAAGTAGGAAATTCCAGAAATAACTCATCCATTTAAATTGCATGCTATTCTGTGTAGCATGATAAATTCTCTTGATGTGAGTCCTAACTTTACCCTGAGTATCCACACTGTATATGCTGCCTGACTGCTAGTCATGTAGAAGTCTTCTCATCATCAAGTTCATGAGCACAGCATTGCTTATGTGCATGCAGCCCTTATGTACTTAATTATGGTCCCCGGGCCCCCAAGTGGAAAACTAAGAATGAGGCAGTTCAGATATACCAACAAGGAACCATAATATGCTTCCTCTAAGTGAAAAGGTGGCTACTCTTGCCTTGCTAAGAAAGGAGAAAATACGCTAAGAATATGGTAATACTAGATCATCTCTCGGTAAAATTACAGGGTGAAGGAAAAATAAAGTCCTGCTAGTTTTGCTGCGACATCTGAGACTCAAGAGTTACCATCACTGTGTAATCAGTGCATAGTTAAGACAGGAAAAAGTTTCATTCCAGGTCTTGGTAGAGCTAGTGTTTGCAGGCATCCACCGGGGTATTGGAACAGTCTGAGGACAAGGTGTGTGTGCATGTGTACATGTGTGAGTGAGCATGTGAGCAGCTACTTTATATTACCAACTCTTCTTCTCTTCTCAGTTTTCTTTCCTCTCTGCTAGTGCACAGCAGGAATGGCTGATCCAATCTCAATACCCTGGGCCAATGTTGAGCTGTGACTCCTGAAAAGTTGCTTTAGCTAACTTGCTCTTTGTGAATGAAGGAATATCGTAAGAAAGAGTCAAGGTGCAACATGTTTGTAGATGTCTGGAGAAGATCTGGTCAGGCATTTCCATCCACTGACTATACCATGTAGTGTACCTTTTCTGTGGATCTTTGTGTAATTTTTTATAACCTTAAAATGAGAAATACCCACTTTTCCAAGCAACTGGTTCAATTCATTTTCTTGGTTAGTATTGTAACAGGGGAGCAATTTCTCTCTTGGCTTTGTCTTCTAGGGAGCCCAGAGGCCATGTCTGCAGCCCAGACATGACTTGAGGCCTTTTCTCCTGACTTAAATTTTTATTTCTCTCCTTAACCTTCCTTTTAGCCTAACCTGCTGCCCTACTAATACCATAATACTATAATGTTGAATATTTTTGTCAGGTGCATTACATTATTTTCTGGAATGACAGTCTTAAAGTTA
The DNA here is from genome assembly GCA_004026965.1 of Petromus typicus. Taxonomy (NCBI): domain Eukaryota; kingdom Metazoa; phylum Chordata; class Mammalia; order Rodentia; family Petromuridae; genus Petromus; species Petromus typicus. The sequence goes on along the minus strand of PVIR01004141.1, from coordinate 68,188 downwards.
AGATTAAGCACTTTGGCTCTTTTTGCTCTTGGGATTTTTTTTTTAAACTTTACTGTATGGTTTCAGAAAAGGAGTAATCAGCTGTTAGAAATGTTTTTGTTTGCATGGAATCCAGGGAGCCCATGGGTTGATTAAATTGGATAAAATCTTCCAATTCCTGGGATCTCATATCTATACATTCTACTACATCATTACTCATATATGAGATAAGCCATTACCAATGGCTTTTGAAATTAGGGAGAATATGGGATGCAAGATTCTTCTCTGTATACCCTAACTCCTATAATGTGAATCTGCAGCTGTTTCCATTCACGGGAGCATCCTTGCATCTGGAGTGGCCTAGTGACTTGCTGTGGCCAACAGAATAGCAGAAAGGATGTCATGTCACTTCCAATCCCAGCACTAAAGAATGCTTTACAGACTCTCTCATTGTCATGTGAATGGGCAGACAAGACTGGGGGAAGCAAGACAACATTGAGCAGGGATGACTAATCAGGGGTCATTCCATCCAGCCAGAGACCCCAGCTAAGGCCGTAGAAGATTAAAGACCCAGACAGGGCCCAGCAAGAGCAGAAGAACGGGCCAGCTGAGCCAAGCCCAAATCATGTAGCCATACAATTAAAGGCTAAGTAAACACTTTGTTTTAAGGCTGCTAAGTTAAGGGCTTTTTCTGAAGCAGGACTTAATTTATCCTCAGGCCATTGGGTACAAAAGTAACTACAATTCTTTATACTCGGAGCACAGCTCCAGTGTAGTCAAATTTCCAGAAGTGGAATCTTTCAGGAAGATCCAGGGCTGCATTTTGTGGATAAGAAAACAGAGAGGTTCACGGAGTTTCCCAAGCCCACCAGCGTAAGTAGAACAGATATTTACACTTAAGTCAGCTAAGCAGTGCTTAACTGCTTCAGTGTCCTTCATGCATCAAAGGACAGCTTCAGGTGCCTTCACTTAGGTCATGGTGGGACTCAGCAGGGCAATGGTCGAACCACACTCACCTTTTCTCAGAGGAGGTGGATCGACTCCGAGTATACCTGGGAGAGGCTCTAGGGTTTGGGAGTCTGGAGGATCGACTGGAGGATCGGGTGCTGGAGTAGGAGGAGCTGCGGGAGCACTCTTTCACAGGGGAGCTTGGGGCTGTGGATGGGACCAAACAAGACTTCTTCGCCTCGGCACACTCCAGACATGGAGACTGGTATCCCCTGCAGGAGAGGCAGGTCTGTTATTGCTCAGTGGCCACCACTCTGGGCACTTCCTGACCTTGTGGTTACTGCTCCACCATTGCTGAGGCTGTACTACTCCCTAGAAACATCTTTCCATCCTTTGCCACCTGGGAAAGATTTGCCAAGAGATAAGTATTGGAGGAACAGAGCAAGAAGAGACCCGGAAATACATGGACGGTCCAGTCCAGTATTCTCAGGTGTGGAACACATATCCCAGGTGCCACTGCAGAGGACACCAGACAGTGCTCGGGAGTGGGCCTGATGTGAAATATGGCAGATGAGTGTTGAGAGATTTAATCTCCCTCTTGGTTTCATTTAAAGAGATAGTACATAGACATGTTAAAAATGAAAAAGCTGACCTGTGTATGATTTAAGTTTGGGGGAATTTGAATGTAGAACATTTTGCAGAGGGAGGAATTTATACTGACCAAAAAGGTGGATGGAGACTTCTAGAATCACTCAAAGGACAGGTGCTTCACAAGCATCGTTTCATGTAGTCTTTCCTCAACCTTATGAAGCCGGACCTAGTATTCTCTCCAGTTTACAAAGAACACTCAGAAATGTTAGGAACTTGATTGAGGTCACCCAAAGTCCCAAACACTGCTCTCCTCCTCTCCATGTCCTATCTGTCATGTCCCTGCCACCTCTTCTACTCTCTGCTTTCAGTATCTGCAGTCACCTTTTTTGAAAACTGATACATCTTCCACTCAGGTCTTATTGACTGAGACCTCTTCCCACAGCTGCCGTGACATAAACAGCTGTGGGTTTAACCATCATGTATGTCTCAAAATGAGAGGCTATGTCTAAATTATTTACTTTGGCTGTCTGCACATTAAAGTAAGTGAGTAGCATTCCATTTGGGGGACAGATCTGTATTCAAATGCTGAGACTGTCACTTAGTGACTGAGTTTCTCAACCACTGTGAACCTCAGTTTCTTGCATATGTTAAAGAAAAAAAACTTACTCTGGTACCTATCTCATAAAGGGTTATGAAGAATTGAGAAAGAGTATTCATGGAAAGTATTTTGCATAGTACCAAATGCATGGCTAGAGCTCATTGAATGCGAACTGCCATTATTTTTATTACTGCTCTCCCCAGTTTTCCCTGCGTAACACCCTGCAGAGGATCAGACACAAGTTCTCATCTCCCTGTTGGGAACTTCACTGCCTGTCCTTGGACACGCTGACATTTGCTCTGACCCATCTCTGGTTCCCAGCCAAGCTTGGGTATGAGCTGAAGCCAGGGATGTCCCCGGACAGGCCAACCAGAGGCCACATCAATGTGTGGATGCCAAGCTCTTTATCCAAGACTAAAGCAGGCTGTGTGTTGGGGACAAAGGGTGCTCTGTCCTTGACGAAGCTCTTCACTGCTTCAGTGCTGAGGCTCTGGCCACCTTTTAGAAATCTTGGCTACTTTAAATAAAGATGGACTCCTACCCCAGAAAAAGGAGCTCACTGCTTGCCTGGTAGGGAATACCAGTCAAGCTCCCCCTGCTCGGATCTGCGTGTCTGCTCCATGAATTTAAAACCTCCAGAGCAAAGTGATCCTGCCAAGTTTAGAGCTCAGTGCCTGCCACAAAGGAGATACTCAGCATCAGACGGAGGGATAAATAACTGAATAGAAGTGTAGACTATGTTCAGTACATTTTAATAGCCATTATTTTGACAGTACCCTCAGTGATCAGCATTTTCCTGTAATTTCTTCTAGCAAGTGAGAAAGAGAGACAGAGAGAGAGAGACAGAGAGAGAGAGAGAGAGAGAGATAGCACAAAAGGGTGACAAAGCAGAGGAACTGTAAATTGGCTCCTAAGCAAATACACAGGAATGTTTTCTGTACAAATGCTGCATCTGCTAACTATTGAGAGGAACAACCAAGCCTTCACCTAAAATCATACCGTGATTTGTCTGTCTGTCTACCTATCCATCCAATCTTTAATTAGTAAACTATTTTGGAGGAACTTCACTGTCATAGCATAACTGAGTGGAAAGTATAGGGAATCCCGCGAGATCCCTGCTGCCACACTTGTACTACTGCAGCCCTCGTAGCCCCTCATGGGTGTATTTGTCATAACGAACGCACCTACCTCGACACATCATTATCCCCAAAGCCTGTAGCTCAAGTTAGGCTTCGTTCTTGTTGGTGTATATTCTCTGGGTTCGGAGAACCCTGGAATGGCATTTATCCATCACCGTTGATCACATAGAATAATTTCGGTACCTTAAAGACTCTCTGTGCTTTTCCTGTTCGCTCCTCCCTCCTTCATCCACTGGCATCTGCTAGTCTTTTCACTTTCTCCATAATTTTGCCTCTTCGAGAAGGTCACATAGTTGGGTCATATCATATGTTTAAGCCTCTTCAGATTATCTTCTTTCACTTAACAATATGCATTTAAGTTTCCTTCGTGCCTTTTTGTGGATTGATGAAAGTATTCTTTTGTCTATGAAGGATATTCCATTGTCTGGATACACCAAAGTTTGTCCATTCATCTACTGAAGCACATCTTAGTTGCTTACAAATTTGGGTAATTATAAAGAAAGCTTCTGGTCCTATCCATAGGAAGGTTTTTGTGTCAATATATTTTCAATCCACTTAAATAAATATTATGGTCTCTTTTTAAATGACCATGACCGAAAGTCAAGCTAATGCTACATTTTCTGCAAGATCACTGATAAAACGCATTCCTGATGCCTGCAGAGCCGCCATGCTCCTATCAGCACCTTAGCTTTCCTTGCTGATGAGCCTGGGAAGGGTGTACTCATTGGTCCCAGTTGAAGAATATAACACGTTCTAGTCAAGAGCACAGCAATCCCTTGCTATGAGTGCTTGGTGCAGAGCTGGGCAAATGACATCAGCTGGGCCAGATGCAGCAAACAGCTACTTGCCCTGATGTCTTGCAATAACTTTTAGGAAAAAACAGTGCTCCCATAGTGGAGAGCTAAACTGACAGGATGTGAGCTGCTTGGCATATCTGCCTGTGCTCTGGGAGTGACTGGTGAAGATTGAGGTCATTAGAGTGGAGAAGCAGCACAGGATAGATTTCCTACGACATATTTTGAGCCCCTAGATCCTGCCATCCCTGAAGCTAGTGTCCTGGAATTCAAAGAGAAAGTTTTAATTGCGTTTTCTCATCCATGAAAAGAAGAGACAGGAGAAAGGGAAGAAAGACTGAGTAGAGAAAGTAGAGTACACTGACCTCGACGCTCTGCCCCTGCCGGGGGGAGAGAGAGTCTCCAGAGCGGCGCCCTTGTTCTGGGGTGAGGAGGTGGTGAAGGAATTCCCTGAATCCGAGGTGTTGCCGCTGTTGAGCTCTCGGTTTTGGCTGAGACCCGCGGCGGGGCTCCCCTTCTCCTGGCCCTGAGATCTGGCTGAGCTGGTTTGCGTGGAGGGTGGCGAGGAGGTGTCATTGCCTGAGTCGTACTCCTGGGAGCGCCCTCGGGAGGTGGCGAGTGGGCTGGCTGTTTTGGTAAAGAGGTCAGCAGCAGACCCCGACCCAGTGATCTGAAAGCAAAAAGACCCGTCGGACACTGCTGAGCTCTGGGGCACCGTGTCTAAATAACTGAGAATGTTTACCGTCATGATGCACTGTAACGAAAGGAAAGAGAGGAGAAGAAAGAAGAGACGCCAAAAAACAAAAGCACAAATTCCTGAAAGAATACCACAGAAAGGAGATAATTTTTTTTTTACCCCCTGCTAGGATAACTGGAAGATTTAGGTAACATGCACAGAAAAAGCATGCGATCCAGATTAAACAAAAGCAAAAGGAAATTATACAAAAGTTAACTTCTAATAAATTAAACAAAAGAGACAACTCAATAGAAAGGGGGTATAGACACCCCTAATGTAAAACAAAAATAAAGGAAGGGGAAGAGGAAAAATAAATGGGGCTATGGGCCTGAAAAAAAATATTTATCTTGGAAATTAAAAAAAAAAAAAAGAAGATAAAGCCAAAATTTTAAACTACAACCAAAACCTTGATTTATGTAACTTTTTTTTTTTTAAAAAAAAGAAAAAGTTGCCTGAATAGAACCCTGAATAAATGTCACATGGGGAAAAGAAATGAAATAAAGACGAAAGTTTTGGGTGGGGGGGTGTGTGTGTGTGCACGTATGTGTGTTTCTTAAAAATAGAAAGTCATGGTTGCAAATTGACATTTGAACAGTTACCAACTGAAGGGGAAAAGAAAGGGGGCAAAATAAATGTAAGTCAATTAGTCTGACTGAAAAGAAACAAACAAAAAAAGGTCTCTACAGGTATCTGTGTGTCCTTTTCCCCTTGTAGAAGATAGCTAAGGATCTCGAGTGGCTTCTAATAAATTCTCTCATGTCTTTGCGGATTATATCCACTTACCAAGCAAGAACTCCTCCTTTAGTAGGTAAGGTGTAAGAGAAAGGGAAGAGCGGGCAACGTGAGTCCATCATCAGAGTCGCAAATGACAAGAAAAAACACACACCTTTCTGCACATCCTCACACTGGGCCCTGCACTTTGAGTTCTGGGTTTTTTTTTTTTTTTTTTTTTCCTTGGTCTTGATAGTAGGGACATCCATTCTGCTTGGCTTTCTCATTCAGGGGATGTAATTCAACCTAGTCAATCCCTTCTTGCCCCAAGTGGATCAGGAAATCCTTGCTAGGAATGCAGATGAGGCCAGAGCATTGCACAGACTAGAGTATGGAACTAAAGGATTCAAGCAGTGCTTTGCAAATGACTGTTCTGGAAGGGGTTTGGGGTTTGGTTTTGGCATACTTGGGGGTGAACAGTGGCCCTGGCACCATTTCACAGTGGTCTAGGACAGACAAGGGAGTGAAGGCGGTGATGGACAGCCGTCACTTGGAAGGGGCTCGCAGTTCTGGAAGCACAGAGAATGGTTTCCTTTAATGTTCCTCAGTGTCATGGCTGGGATGATGCCATGAATCTAGTTCTGGCTCCTGACTACAGCGCCATACTAGGCTGTGGGCAAGAGGTGCCCTTGCCCTGAACAACCCCTAATGATAACCATCAGCCTGGAGCAAAGAATCTAGGGGCCAAGAGGCACTCTCTGGTGACACTCCCCATACCTCACTGCTTCAGGGGTACTTGTGACCCCAAGATTCCCTGTTGAAACGGTCCCTGAGTTCCCCCCTGAGGTCTTTATAGGTCTCGTCGATGGGTTGATTTTCTCATGGGTGGACATACTTCAAGGCTGTATATTCATAGGACAAGGTGGCTGTTTGGACAGAACTCAGGTGATGCTGCAGAGGTGCCTATGTACACAGTGTCAGCACAGGAGGGAGAAGAGCAGAGCCCAGACTCTGGGCAGGTTCTCCTCCTACCACTTCCTGTCCTGGCTCTGTGAAGGATCCATGGTTCAGAACTCAAAGCTTATTTTCATGGCATCTTAAAGAGGTCTGGCAAGATAGGGGGTTGTATTCGATCAATGTTTACTGACTTAATTTATGAACATTTAGACGGTAGACCATCTTCCATAGCCTGGCTGTGGGCCCCACCCATGTTAAAGCTGTACCACCAAGAGCTGACCCCACACTCGTACCCCATGCTTCTTGGGCCCAAAGAAGGGGGTCTGCTCGGATTTTCCTGTACCATTTCTGCGTCCCAGCAATTAGTCACAAGGGAGAGATACAGAGACACTGGAATTTTGGGAATAACAGAGACAACTCCAGCAGCTTAACATGCCAACTCCTGGGGCAGGGATGGAGTGTGGGATTCTTTTTATGGCTTCTCCCGGAAGTTTCTGTGCACAGCCCAATGGATGGCCCAGGTTTACTGAATTCAATGCAGCTGCCATTTTACCTTCTCGGTGATCAGGCTGGTTTTGCTTTAGAGGCAAGACTTCCAAACTAAGTTAGCTCAGGAGTTTTCCAGAGTGAGATTTATTTTAAAATAACACATCCTGTTTCTCCTCAGCTCCTAATGCTGTCTGGGTTCACAGCTGGGATGGCATGTCTGCCAGCCAAGTTCAATGATAACATACGTGTTTCACCCACCACTGCCCCTGCCAGGAATGAGGAAGTATTGTGCTAGGAAGGTAGACCCTGGGGCCTGAGCCTTCAGTCTGGGGCTTGATCAAGGGATAGGCTCTGAGAACCTCTGTCCCAGAAATGGTACATGTGTGGGGGCCAGTATATTACACATGAACCAGACAAGCTCATCATCTCCCAGGGCACAAAGCTAGAAGCTAATTCAAGTGCAGAGATCTGTGAGTTCAGTGGTTTCCAGCATGTGGTAGCTTGGTACCTGGGGGTATCCAGGCTGGGTTTTTTTCTCTCCCAGTTTCTTGGCCTCAGTTTTGATCTCTGTTTTCAAAGCATTTTCCTGATGGGTTATGGGACCTCATGAGTCAGGGTTTGAAGTCTGCTGTCCTGTCAGGTTGGTGGATGAAGGGGACCTTGCCTTGTTCGCGTTCCCAACCCCACACCTTCAACTCACAGGAGTATTTTTGGACCCTCCACCTGGCTATGATTGGTGTGGTTACAATTAAGAACTCCACAAGCATCACGTTTACCCCTCAATTTCAGAAAACAGGTGAAGGTAGTCCCGAAACATTCCAATTAGCTTGACTGTATTGCATGAAAATACCAATCTCTTCCCGTTTAAAAGGCCCATTTGTTTGCAGAAATCTAAACTCTTTGCCATGGATTACAATGTCCTTTGTGACCCAGACCTGATTTCTTTATACACCAGCCCGGCAGAGCTCACAAATCATCTCTTTGACACACTACCTTGTTAGGTGCTATGATCTCAGCTGGCCAATTTGAGTTTTCTTGGTTCTCTCTCACAAGTCCAGGTTATTTGTTCATGCTATTTCCCTTGCACTGGCAAAACTACTCAGTTGATTCATCCTCTAGCTTTGTTCTAACTTCCTCTAGAAGGTCCTCTCTGATACGCCAGATCAAGATAGCCCAGTACGTTGTCCTTCATTCATTCAGTCAGTCATTCACCCATTCACTCACTTAAGAACGGTTGCCATTTGTGTGCTACAACACTGCTGCTCAGGGCTGAGGTGCTTATTTTAGTTGCTTCCTCTGCATGGGGAGTCTACTGAGGCATTGGACATGAATGGTCCAATGCTATATCCCAGGCCCCTTCCTGTCTGTCATAGATCAGGTACTCAGTAACCACTATCTAATGAGTGAAGCTCTTCCACAGCCCCTTGGCATGGGCCCGTCCTAATTTCACTCACTGTTAGAAACAGTGATCTTGGTGGAGTCCAGTTGGGTGATTGCCAAGAAAGTTGATATTTTTGTTTATTAGAACTAGCCTCCATGATGATAAAACTAGTTCTATGAAACTTGAGGTCTTGAGATTAGCACAGGGCTATGAAAGCTAGAGAGAATGTTCTCTCTAGAGGCTTGTAACAGAGAGGAGGAATCCTCTCTGTTCTTTCTTCCCTTCTTGCCAATGCTTCTTGGATCCAAGACACCTGAGAGAAAGCAGGTAGAGGCTTATACTGCAGATCCTCAATACCATAAGCTCCAGGCGTTAGGTGAGAAATTTCAGACCAGCACAGCCTCCCAGGTGGGATCAGAAAAGCTGGGTTGTGACTCTCCTTCCTTTCTTTCCCATGCTCTGCTACTCTGGGTGCTGAGGTTAAAAGACGGACTTCACAGGGTCATTCACAGGCAACAGGGCTGCCAGCCTACACAGTGGCTTTGATCGGGTGAAAAGGGGTTCTGTCTGGGTGAAGGGTTAAGGAAGTCACCTTCTTTGCCAGCAAGACCAGAGTTGCTCCTTTGTCTGGGCTGAAGCAGCCCCACATCATATCCAGGGGTTGGGAGGGTGGGTTGCCTTCCAGAAGCTGTTTCACCTGAACTGTACAGGGCACAGTTGGCACCCTGTAACATCATCCCATGTGGGCACTAATCATGTAAATCCCACTCGATTTGGCTTGCTGAGAGGATAATTTGGCAGGGAGCAGGCAGCCCTCTGAGGTCATGCCTACCTTATTCTTTAGCTGAACCCTATCTGACTATTTTTAGTCAGTCTCGGTGGCTCTGTTTGTCGTCCCACTTCGTAGGGCCATTTTAATAAATGCATCACTTGAGATGTCTGGTTAGTTCAGTGGCCTTCTAACCCCTTGCTCCACCTTCTTCAAAGCTCTCCATTCACTCACATGAAAAAGAGAAAGAAGGAAAGACAGTTGAGGCAAAGCAAAGGCAGAATGAGGGTGTACGGTGGGTAGAGTGGGGCAGTGCTGTGAAAATGTATAGGGAGGCCTTCTGAGTCATGAGTGCGCTGCTGGGTGGGTGACAGAGGCTCCCATGTGCCTTCCTGTGCACAGGCATCTCCTCTCCAGGCAGGTAGTCCTTGTGGTCCTAACGTGTAGTCACTACTTGACACTAACGAGACAGGGCAGTTCCCCTTTGCTCCTCTCTGTCACGTCATTTGGATAATAGGCCTCTCAAAATGTGTCTTTGAAGAGCTCTTCTGCAACTGTTGGGGATTTCCATGCAGGCCACTGCTGTCAGCCCCTGTACAGCTGACTGGGAACTGGTTCCCAAAACTGTCACCGGAAGGTGCCATCCCAGATTCAACATCCTATGGTATAAATGTCTTTGTGATACCCAGGATCTCTATGTAAAAGCTGTAACACTCATAGTGGGGTTCTGTTCTTTGGTCCAATCTCACCCCTACATCCACCTCAACCTTTATTTTTCCTGTTTTTTCTTCCCACAAGTCTACCTTTGGGGCCTGGCCCACAAATTCAGTCCCTGGTAGATGGGCTTCATTACCAAGTAAAATAACTCGTGTCTAACCTGGATTCAAATAAATTGAAAGAGGAATTAGAGTGCTGATAGTTATTTGAGAGAAGGAACCTCTGTCGCAGTGTGGGGGGAAATGAGATGACAGAACAAATCAAGGATAGATTTCCACACCGGGGACAGTACTAGCTGAACTCGATGGGGGTCACCTGGGAACCAATATGGAAACTGTGTACCAGCCAAGGAAGGAGAGAACTGGAGATTTAGAGGCCATTTCTCCAACATCTGGGCTATAGGATGCGTCGTGGGGGTATCGCTTCTCTAGTGTATCCACACTGACCCCTGGGCAAGCACAGAGAGCTTTGATAGCTGCAGAGAATCATCTAGAAAACTGGAATCCAGCTGCGTGCCTTGAATTAGGGAGGTGAAGAGACATACATACATAGGAGAAGTATGTGTTTCAGTAGCCCAGATCAGCATAGGAAAGCTGGCAAGCCAACTGGTGCTTTGTTTCAGTTATGTTTTCTTTTGCCCATTTTCCATGTTGGTAAATACATTTGAGTTAACCACCAAAATGTGTGAAATGGAGGGATCACACATAATAACCCCATTTCCAGTTTTTGTCAAAAGATAGGATCTGGGCCCACATTTCCTGGCAGTTATGGGCTTGAGAACAGTTACAGCTGTTCATTTTAGACAAGGCCTGTGCTGTCCTGGCCCTCGGCTGTGTGGGCTCTCTTGGTACCCTTTAGTTATTGGACCCCTGAGCTATCTGAATTTAAGGGCCTCTGTTCTCACAGTCTACTGCTACCCTGATCATCCTCTAAGCAACATAAATATGGTACATCTTGTAGGTGTCATCTCGCTTTTCCAGAACTATAAGTGTTCTCCATTGGCCCCTTCTCAAACCTTTGAGTCCCTGTGGGACTCTTGGCAAAGTAACCAGGAACACAGAGCCACTAAAACATATCAGGATCTCAGAGCTATTGCAAACCCTTCCATTCTGAACTAGAGGTGACGATTTCATAAGTACATAGGATATAGGTATGTATGACACATATAGTGAACTTCTGAAGGACAATCTGCTTTGCAGGAGCTTGTATCTTCCTTTTATTCTTTTTACCCCTTAATATCAAGTTCCAATATTTTCTCCTCTTTCCCTCCCCCCTTTACTCCCTCCTGTCCTTCATTTCTTACCCCATAAGTTCTCCTTGTTGCTTAGTATACTCCGTGTTAACACTTGAGTTTTTCTAATAAATAAATAAATCCCTCCATCATGAACCCCAGGTCCTCTGTGTTTCACTGAAAAGCTCTCTCTACCCTCCAGGGGAGCCGGCTCTGTTATTTATTGTTTTTGTTTCAAATCATTATTTAATCAAGAACGGAAAAAAAGGCAACCTCTCACTTACACTTCAAAATTTAATTTTAGATGAATTCTGAGATCAAGAGGCAGCTTGGCCTAATAGGTTACAAAAATACAATCAAGAAGAGAATTCCAATTAAACTGAACAAGTCCATTTACGGAGCTTCAAATGGCCCCATGGAGAGAGACGGCTATAAATTTTTCACTCCCTCGTCACCATATGGGGGACGGGAAATTCTCATGTGAATATAGAGCTGCGTGGTAGAGCTTTTTGCTAGAGGGTTCGAGTTATTTTTTGTTTTAAAAAATCCTTTTGTTTCACAAAGACATTAAGTTTATTTGCCTTGCTGCTGTTCATCTTCCTCCGCACACTAATTAGGAAGACAGCAAAAGAATGGATTCATTGACCGGCGGGGAGTTTACAAAGGAGGGGGAGGAGATGGAGAAAGACAAGAGAGATCCGCTGAGGTTATGGGCAGATGACAAAGTCCCCTAGGACCAGGGTCATCAGCCGGGCGTGCAGTACAGCTGACTCTGGGGGGGAAAACGTGGCTCAGCCACCTTGCTCTTTCTGTTCTCCAGCAGCTTGAAAGGAAGGGTGGCCTCTGGCTCTGTCTTTTGATGGAGCTTCTCTTAAGTACCCCTGCTCACCAGCGTTTGAAAAATCTCTACATAGATTCAGTCAGAAGAAAACGCTTCCCATCCCAGATTGAAAAGACAAAGATAAGTTCAGTGTAATGAGTCTTTCATTCAGCAAAATGCATTTGATTCAGACATCTTTTGGCCCAAGGTCATGCCTTTCCTAAATCTTCTAGTGGGTGAGGGAAAACTGTGGTGCTCCTTCTGTCCTTAGCACCAATAGAAGTTAACACTACCACGTCTCTCATTTTTAAAAACTACAGAAACAAGTGTTCCCTCAAATGCCCCCTGCCACGCCATCCTTTTTCTGACCTTTGGGTCCTCTTGACAGCACTGAATGGCTTGGATATTGAGTCTCCCAGGGAGGTCCTGGGACCTGGGGAAGGGTTCTGAAAACCCGGACCATCTGCAAACACCCCTTTAGCCTCATGTCCCCTGTCTGCCAGACGTTGTCCCGTCTTGTGTTTCTTCCAGGGTTACTGTGAAGTCCGCCAGGGATGTTGGATAGGAGGAAGCGTTTCAAAGCCAGAGACTGCTTCTGGCTTGTTTGCAGTAAACCTTTCAAAGTGGCTACAGTACACATAACAACATCTATTGTATTGGAGGGCTATGTCTCCAAAATTAGGGTGAGTTTTTCAAGCTAAGCAGAGAGTGCATGTATGTGAGCAGTGCTGTTTGCCAGTGACTGGAAGAGCACCTGTCTGGCACATAGTGGGTGTGGAAGAGTGTCTAGCGCATAGTCGGTGCTGCACGTGTTTTTCAGAGATGAGTGGGTACCATCTCTCACTCACTCCATCCTCATAACAATCACGTAAATGAGGATACTGAGACTTGGAAAGTGAAATGTAATTCAGTATATGAATTCTGGGGTCTGACTACCTTGCTTTTTGTTTATGTATTTCCTGCTACCAGAGATCCAACTCAGGGCCTTGTTCCTTAGCCCAGTACAGCCCCACTGAGCTAAATCCCTGGCTATACCTAGCAGTTTTTACTTGACTTTTCTAGGCAGTAGTCTAGAAAAGGAAGTATTAGTGCAAATTCTACAGGGCTAATATAAAATAAGTAAATGGCAAGGATTCATGTGAAGAATTTAGTAGTCAGATGCATAATAGCTGCTCAGTAAGCATTAGCGTCGCCATCTCCCTTGTCCTTGCAGGGGGGTTAGATCAAGCACTCTGGCGAACCCAAATCTACTCCCACGTCTTCATCGTTCACACTGTTTTGCCTTGTCCAGCCCACCACTGTCAGGAAACTCTTTGATGAACCCTGTGTTCTCTACTTCTTGGTCATGTTGTCTGTGTAATGGTTTAGTGACAAGAGGTATGAGACTGCTCCTGGCCCAAGCTAGAAGCATTCCCTTGAGGGAATAAGGACAGAGTGCTGCCCTTCTCCTGGGTCCAGCTTCTCCAGCAGTGGGAGGCTAGAGAGAGAACCCTGCATGGTAGAGAAAGGGCCTGACCACATCTTGACCATCAGCCTTAACTTCCTCCATCCCCCCTCCATGCTGGCTGCCAGAGTCTGTTTCCAAGGCACAAGTCCTAATCTGTGCCAGCCTCCTTTCTTCCCAAATGGCTTATCTTCCTAGGTCACTTTGTCTTTCAGAGCCTCAGTTTTCCCATCTGCCAAATGGTGATCCTAGTTGCATCTCTCTCTCAGAACTGGTATGTGTATCAAATGAGAGCAAAACTGGGTAACATGGTGACGGTGCTTGGCAGACAGTGGCACTCTTCCGTCCTTCCTGCCATCAGTCGTATCAGACTACTCATCTTTCAAAGCCAGGGTCAACTGTTACCGTATTTATAAAATCATCTCAGAGGAAAGACAACATTGTCTCACTCTTCCCTGTACACTATATTCGCTTTTTGATCCCTGCCAGAGCTGACATTAAAAATGATCGACACTTGCTTAGATGTAGGCATTGCACCTTGGGAACAGATACCGGTCTTGACGTGCAAGGGTTCAAGTGTCAGTTGTAGTGGCTGGATTGTGAGGTGGCAAGGAAAATGGCAGGGGCAGAAGGGGATGGACAAGCTGACTGAAGACGGGGTGAGTTGGGGACCAGTTGGGGACTGAGACTGTTTACCAGCTGACCTGGAATTATCTGAGGGTTTTTTTTTTTTTTTTTTTTTTTTTTGTAGTTTACGCTGGCCCTGAGCTCAGCCTTGAACTCACAGCAATACTCCTGCCTCTGCCTCTCAAGTGCTAGGATTACAGGCGTGAGCCACCACGCCCAGCACTGTGGCATGTGCTTACCAGGGATAGAACCCAGGCCCTTGCACTTGCAAGGCAGGTGCCGGAACCACGGAACTAAATTCCAGGCCGTTATCTGAGTATTTTAACAGGCACAGTTGGGCTGGGTACCCAGAGGTAAGATCTCAAGCTTAGGGACAACACGATAGCCCTGGACTGCAGAATTCATACTAGACTGTGAGCTCCAGGGGTCAAGGAAGACTGCATACTTCATCTCCCTGGTGCCCTGCGCAGAGATGTCTGAGGGAAAATAAGGCCCATAAGTGAGGCTGTTAAGGGGCTCTAACATCTGCTTAGGACCTTTCCATTTCATTTCAGGCTCTGTCCAAACAGCCGAGCATCAAGTTACCTTCAGCTCACCATCTAGAAATCCAGTAAGATTCAACCCTGTGTTTGCATAGTCATATATGCAAATAAGCCCCAGCGATGTCATGTACCATCCTTGATATGTCAAAGAGCTGTGCATGTTAAATGCAAGCAACTGAGTATGACAGGAGCCATTGTCTATAAGACCCTTCATGCTCAGGTTCTGATTCACCTCCAGAGTGCTGCCAGTGTATCTCAGAGCTCATCTCCTGTCTGCATTTCCCCATTTCCTTGGCTAAATCTGCTCCTTCTTCATTTTTCAGGTCATTGCTCTCTCCTTTGCCTACCTGAGTCCTAATTCCTTCCAGATTTAGGGAATATCTGATTCTAATAGGAGCCAGGCAACCTCGAGGAGGTGAGAGTAGTTATTTGGGGTACAGCTGTCATTCAGAAGGGGAAGAACCTAGCCTCTTCCCTTTGTGTTAACGCTGTGACCTCCATTGTAACCAGCAGCAAATGTTCACTAGCATTCACTCCTCACTTAGCACCTTCCACAGTTTTTATTTACACGAAGTTGTGACAACCTCAGGGAGTAGGTCTCTGACGATTCTGTGTTTCTGATTTTAAGGAAAATCAGACACAGAGTTTATGTAACTTGCAAAAGCTTCCACAGCTGTTGAATACAGAGCTGGGATCTGGAATGTTGTCGTCATCACGCTAGAAATATTCACTGAGTTGTGTCCCGGCACCAAGCACTGGGCTCAGAATTGTCTTTTGAATAGGAGAGGGGTTGTTTCTACTGTGATTATTTTATGGATGAGGAAACTGAGGCTCAGAAGGCTTAAGGAACTGCACATAGCTTAGAGCCAGGGTTTGACCACATAATCATCATCCACTGTTTTAACAAGACACCTTGCACAGCCCATGTAGGTCCTTTTTTGTAAGTTGAATTTTCATTTCTGATATCAGGACAATGGGCTAAGTGAACTTCTAAGGTCTCCGGTGTTGTCTCTGACAAAACAAAACAAAACAAAACAAAAAACCCCAACACCTTGGGTTCAAGACTTTGGGAAAACATTTGGTCTAACCTGGAACCTTCTTACTTCTCTCCGTTTGTAAGAGGCAAGAGGAGAAAGGACTGAGCATGGACTAATCTGTGTAGGTACAGATGACAGTGGGTTTCAGCTCTTCTCAGAAGGACTGGGCTCTTTTGGGACATTGAAGCACCTTCCTCCAAAACCACTCAAAACCTGGGTGTTTCAGGACAGCAAACTTCTGTGAGCCAACCTGCTAACATTAATGGCAGGTGTGGGAGGATGGATCGAGTTTTCTGTAACATCTTGCTGGACTTGGCCTTGTTAGGAAAACATCCCTGATCTTAAGTAGAAGCTGTTTCCAGTAGTACTTGGTTTAGGGTCAGCTGGGGCTTCCAGACGAACTGCCACAAATAGTACGGCCAACGAGGTTGGGCAGCGTGAGATAATTCAAAGCATTCTTCTACCTCTCATTGTCACATTTGAAACTTATTTTTATTTCTGTCCCTGGGAAGCAAGTGGTATAATCACGCCCATTTTCCAGTTGAGGAAAATGAGGCTAGGAGAAGTACAGTGATCAATTTAGCCAAGCCAGACTTAAACCCAGGGCTCTGGATTCTGTGCTATGGAAATGTCTTTCTCTTTTTTGATACTGACAGTTGAATTCAGGGTCTTCAGACTGAGCTACATCCCCAACCTTTATTTATTTATACATTTATGTATTTAGTTATTCATGACAAGATCTACGTTGTCTCGAATGTGCTTGAAATTGTGATCCTCTTGCCTCAGCCTCCCAGGGTGCTGAGATTACAGGTATATTCCACCCCACCTGGCTGAGAAACCCCATTTTAGGATATTTAAGGAGGAGAGAATGCAAGGGGATACCGGCCCTACAAGCACTCAGTAACCATGGCAGTCCTTACACAGAAGGGATCTGGGCAACGTTGTGCACAGTTCCAGGTAGGCAGAGGACTTAGAGCAACAGGAGAACTTCGTGCCTTGGTTAGAGATGAAGAACTTCCTCGAATGTATTTTATCAAGTCAGGCGCTCTGGTTTGTCATGTCCTCACATGTCTTGACTGCCCCACAAGCAACCCTCAACTTTTCCTTGCTTCTACCTCACTCTTTGTAAAGGAGCAGCTCCCTGAAATTTTCCAATTCTCCCATAGTTGGACAAACAGGTCTCATTCCAGGGGTTGGCTGCAAGTACGGACTATGGCAGCATGAACATTTTCCCTCTTTGTTTCAAACACTGGAGTTTATAAAAAGGCCTTCACCTATTTTATCAGGTGGGGTATTCCCAACAATCCCATATAGAAGTGGTATTATTTAATTTATCAATGAGAAAACTGAGGCCCGGTCATTTGCCCAACCCACACAGCTAGGAAGCAGCAAAGCTAGAACTTAACGCAGAACCATTTCAACATCTCTTGTGCACAGTGACAACCTGTCTGAAATAAAATTCTGGCTTGTCCTTGTTGAAGGTGGCAGCCACAATCCAGGGCCAGGTGGTTGCACTAGATTTGTTCTTGACTTGCTCTGTGACTTTACCCCAGATTGTGACCTTTCTGAGCTTGGGATTTCTGCTTCATATGTGGAAAGGGATGACTAACAGCAGCTGTTCCTTCAAGTCCTCAAGACCTTGTGCGGACACATGAGGAGACACAGGTCAAGTATTATGAGCTCCTTAGAGGGAAATTCTCATAGAAATTCAAAGTAGTGTTTATAGTTGAAATCAAAGTCCAGCTGCCAACAAATGCTGTCAGCCAGCTGGCATAAAAGATGCAGAATCGGAGTAAAAACTGGAGTTTCTGTCATGTCTAAAACCCTTGCCTCCCTCTCTTGTCAGAAAACTCCCCTGTGGTATCACACACATGTATTCTTACAGATATCACTGTGCAGACCAGCATTTCTTATTGAACACCCCCTTGATAAAAGGTCCTGAGTATTAGTTTTTCTTTCTCTGCCCCCGAGTCCCCAAGCCAAATGCTGCCAAAGGCTGCTGAATGACCATTTGGTTAATCAGTAATGAGGTCTGGAGCCAGTGGGATATTTTGCCCAAAACTGAATTACAATGTGTCATACACTGCCCTGAACTTGTACCCCCATCTCCCCCAAGTGTCATGGCAAGGCTGGCAGACGAGGCTGTGCAGAATACTTACTACACCCCTGGCCGACAGGAAGCTGAACATCTGGAGAGGCTGGCTGGGTGGGTGGCTGGACCGCGCCTCGGGGCTGGCCTTGCCAAGGGTCTTGGAGCAGCGGCGTGAGTGCCTTTGGCGGGACTTCCGCCCTTCCTCAGGGGACCGGCCTCGGTGCCTGGAGGCAGGGGAGAGAGACCTGAGGCTCTTTTGAAGGGGAGCAGGACAGAGAGAAGATTGAAGGACCTGAAGGTGATAGTGTTTTGGGGTGGGCTTGTACGCACTCGTATGATTTGCTCCCTGGGTACGTTTAAGTGTCTGTACATGAAAACTAGACTGTTTATATCTGTCCATTCAGCTGTTCATGCACGTATCCACCCATCCCCATATTCATCTACTAATCTATCTACCTATTCATCCATCCATCCATCCAATCTTCATGTATTAATTCATTATCGTATTCGATTGTTTGATAGCTGCTTATTTTTATACCTGACACTACTGTGGGGGCTGAGGTTCATCGGGGTGTAAAGCAAAGGTCCTTTTCTGAGTCCTTCACCTCCCTGTTTGATCTTCTGCCATGTGACCATTTGTATGTTTGGGCTTGTCTGTCCATGTTTCACTGAATTTGTCTAGAAAGGTACCTGGACATCTGTGCGCCTCTGTGTATGTAAATGTGCCTACGGTGAAATAGAAGCGTCTTACTGAAGGTTACCCATCATGCTGCGGGATAAGTGACTGGAGGAGAAGAAATGGCTTCTGCAAACTTGTTTACTTTCACACTGGGCTGATCTGTACAAAGAGGAGCCTGACCCTTAGAATGGGCACATTTGATGCAAAACCTCTCCTGAGGTACTTCCACTGTCCTCTCTACACCTTTAAGGCAGATCAGGTACTGCTTTTCCATACTGCAGACCAGGAAGCTCAGAGACATTTCTTTCCTGCCTGACGCCACACAGCTTACGCAGAGCAGGGCAGCAGCACGGTTTGCTGCACCTGTAGGAAATGACCAAGCTTCACTGGTTGCTGTTCTGGATTGTGCTCCTCTGCTCTGAGCTCGTGCAGGCCACTTTTCTACGGGGTACCTGTCCTATGGGGTAGGTTTTCATTTACTCTCAGGCCCGCACATCTGTACCGGGAAAGGTGCTGGGTTCCCGCATAATCCTCCAGCCTGAGCCAGCAGAACTTAGCTGGGAAGAGCATTTGGACTTGGGGGAGAGATGGAGTCACTCCGAACTGTTTCCTTGTCCCAGTGTCCTTGCTGCGGGACCTCGCCTTCGTCTCTTTGCCTACTGAGTGGCAGTTTTCTCATCTAGAACTGGTCAGTGATGTAGTTTAGCTCTATGGGCCAAAACTCATGACAGCAAAGCCAGCAGGAGCCTGTGCAAGTCTGAACAAGCTTCACAGCAATGGGGAGGGCCCTGTAAGAGGGCGTTAGGACAGGACCACCATCGCCTTTGGCTTGTAGGAGATTGTTTGGGAGAGAGCCCTCAAGGAACAAGGGCTCTATGCTGGGTTGGAAACTTGCAGAAAGTAGAGAAATTCGTTGACTGGCCACTTCCTCCATCTTTATCTAAAGAGAGGACTGAACCATCGCCAGCTGCATCGCCTCAGAGGCAGGAGCCAAACAGACAGGCGTTTGGAGAATATCACTGAGGACAAAGTTCTCACTCATCTGGGCACAGATCTGACCACAGAGGGGGTCCTTTTCTTGCCTGGAACAATCAGAGTCACAGCATGGCCTCATCTGATGTGATGTTGGCCATCACCGCTCAGCAGGAACATCAGCTCACTACAGTGATGTCAGGGCCGCTGTCCCTACTGCTTCCCATGTGGATCACACTTACAGTGCCTGGGGATTTAAATCCATCCCTGCCCTGATGCCGTTGTCTCTGAATCAGGAGATTGGCCAAGAGGGGGGACCCAGACTTTGCTGCTTTTCAGAAACTCCCCCGGGGACTGAGCGGGGCAGTCCAGTGGAGAGGCCCTGGTCTAGTTCCAGTGATTACTTAGATGATTAACAGAGAAACAGTATTTGGTTTCATAGCACAGTGCCTGGCACATAGCAGGCTTTCAGGAAATAGTTCTCCTCTTACTCCTCTCTTCATTTCCTACCCCCATTTTCTCTTTCTTCCTGCCTCCTGCCCTTCCTTTCTTTCCTTCCTTTGGCTGTCCTTACTTCCCTGTTAAAAGGGGGGACCCAAACACTGAGATTTAAAAATCCCCCCATGTGTTGTGAGCATAGAGTCAAGTGTGGGATGCCCCTGACGTCCAGTGTAGACTTAAGGACCCTACTGGACCTCAGCAATCCTGAGTATCATCCACAGAACCTACTTTCTCTTCTCACCCACAGAGGAGAACCTTCTCCCCTGTCAGCACTGGGACAGTCTGAGTTAGGAGAAAAGGGAGTTGGAAGGGCTTTATCAGGTGCTGCTTGATGCTGTGTGGCCTTTTGTTGTACCTGAGAGCATCCCTTTGTGAGAAACTTTTGTCAAAACTTGCTCTGTCCCTTAGTGCTAATGAGGAACAGGCTTCTCACCCTGTACCTGTGCGTCTCTTTGCCCACCAAGGTGCCGTTTTCTTAGCTGGGACTCAGTGTCAGTCTCCTCTTTACAAGGGTAACAGCAATAGTACAGGAGAGGATCCTGTGCGTCCAAATACACAGAGTGGCATGTGTATGGACCCCGAGTGCTGCGCTCGTCTGCATTCCTGCCCTTTCTGTGTGGAAGCTAAGCAGCTGCTGAGAGCAGGACAGGGCAGCACTGAGCAAAACTGGGTAGACAACACCATCACGTTAGCCTGGGCGAGGGCTTACCTGCTGTCATAGCTGGAGGAGCGAGACTCTGAGCTCTGGGACCGAGAGGAACAGCGGTGATGGCGATGGCGGTGAGACTTTCGGGGCCGGCTTCGGGATCTGAGGGGAGGGGGGAGAGAGAAATTGATCTTATGACACACACCCATTTTGTCCTCAAGGAGTCACGGTCCCTTGCCTAGCACAGCGACTCCCGCTTTGCATCACCCCAGCTCCCTGGGTGTCCAGGGGTCCCACCGAACAGCACTGAACACAGCAGCACAGAAAGGGGTCCTCTGGAGGGAACATGGACGATCCCAGTCCCACCCCAGGCAGGAAGCAGAACTGGTGTAGATCGTAACCCGGATAAGAGCCGCTCTACTGCCTGTCACCTCTCCCTCCGCTAAGATACTAGCCAGGTACCCAAGGTCTGAGACTCAGGTTGCTAATTGTGAGTGCCCGGCTCAGGCCAGTGCTGGATGTTTGAATTTTTCAAGCCAATGTGAAAACAGATATTTTATATAAAATATTCCCATTTTAAATGGAAGGTTTTTTTTTTCTTTGTAAAATAAAAGGATACATTTTGGGAAAAACAAAACACAATTTTGCAGAGTAAATTAGGCCTTTGGGCTGCCAATTTGTAACCTCACACTTGGAAATAAAGTCGAGATCCTGAGTGTGGAGTAGAAGGCCCTTCACAACGGGCCAGCCCCATAACACCCCCTTCCACCATCCCCTCTTGTATGATGAAAGCTTTCTTGAGTGACTTATTAGCCGTGCTAACAGGGGTAGTCATGGCTAAGGAGGCACAAAGCGTGTCAGGGGCTTGGAAAGCCCATGGAAGGTAGAGATCGTTCTATCGAGGGGCAGTCCAGTTGTCTCAACGAAGAAAAAATAGATTCCCTCCATTGTCATCAGGCCCTGTCTCTTTCCCATGTAAAATATTCCCTCTTCTTCTCTATCAAGTTCAAACTTGGACTTTGAACCGGAAGCATCTTCAGGTGCTAACTCCAATCCTACTCTCTGGCCACAAGTTGTGATGGTTTTGCTCCGGCCTGGCAGATGTGCACGATCTTGAAGGTGTAACTCTACCTGTACTTCCTGGTCATGTGGAGGTGATGACCTCAGCCTTGTCTAACAGATACTTCATGCCAGGCACTGTCCTCCGAGCACTTTTCTTCAGTAATCACCTTTATGCCTCACAGTAACTTATGGTATAGTTTTTCTCATTATGCCCATTTTGCAGATGAAGAAATGGGAGCCCAGAGGGCTTCCACCTGCCACCACCATCTCCTCTCTGTCCACTGTGAGTGTCTCTCATTTTGTCCCTGGGCCCGGTGCTACCGTATATTAAGCCACACCATATATCAACCCACACTATTGAAAAAAAGGGAGCTGAATCACCTCAGTGCTTAGAAGCAGTTACAGCTGACTGACATCCTGAAGGATGGATGCCTTGCCTTTTCCAGTCTTTCTGTAGCTTGGACAAGATTTCTGAGGCTCTGTTCCCAAGTTCTGAACCTCATCCAGCCCTTGCCACCAGATAGAGAGGTTACCTGTCCTGTAGTCTCATTGCATTTGCAGTGCCGAGATCTCGGAACGCATGCGCTCTATCTGTGCTCTACATGAAAACACCCTGGATACATATGATTAATAATTTTGACTCGTATTAAGCCTGATTTGGGGGAGTTTTGTCCCAAGTGAACCAGAAGCTTGAAAGAGCACTTCCCTGGCCTTCAGGGCACTGGCTGAAATGGCCTCCTTCCTATGGACCTGGAGTGAAGAGACCCTCTGGGACCACCGCGCTGAGCCCACTCCCTCCGGGCTCCTGCCGCCTCTTTTCCCTCCCTGGCACCTGACTACCTCTCATGCTATTGTCTTTGATCCTTTCTTTAGAAGCTTCTTGGCTGGAGATAAAATATTAGCGGATTGGAAAACATGCACTAACATTTGCAGGGTATGAAATAGGTGGGTAGTGACCAAATGTTCTTCTAATTGGGTTGGGAACTAAACTCGACAGGCAGAAGTAGCTGATTTGAATTTCTACTACCCGCTCTAAACCTTGAAACAGCTGGGGCCTCGACACTGAGGGCAGGAGCTTTACAGAGAACTCCTTACTGTAAAGCCGGGAGCCATGGCACAGGTCCACATCCCTGCTCACACACCAGATCAGGGCCCCTAACCCATGCACACACGTGAAAACCCCCCACACATGCCTGTGTATATTATGCACACAGATAGATAACATATAAATGGTGCACACAAAATGCAACGCACTCATACACACAGGTCAGGGTGCACCTTTCTGGTACTGACATACATCCTGAAACAAAGCACAGACACACAAATGCATGCATGCAAACACGGGTAGATATCATATACATACACTTGTATGCAGGTGTGCATATGATATAAACAAATGGTTGCATGAAAGAAAAATGTACATTTACAATGTGCACAGTACATATGAGCATTACACAGTTCACACACGCACACTGTAGTGTTGCATGCACCTATAAATGCACATGCATACACACCCACACTATCATATACGACCCAGTGTACACATATACCACAACATCAAGCTCCCTCTCCTCCTCTAAGTTGTCTGCCCCCTTTTCCCTTTCCCTGTTGATTTGGAAGTTGCTATTCTGATTACCAAATCGGGTATTCCAGGCGCTGCCCACTTACTGTTTCTTGTGCCTCTTCTCTTCCCTTCTTTTGCTCTTTGGGCTAGAGGAGCTAAATGAGAAATGTCTAATTAATTGAAAGATGCAAAAATACCCCAAAAAACAAGACAAAACAAAACAAACCACCTGAATATGCAGTGAAAGATAAAAATAAGTAGTTAAAGTACTGAATACATAATGGCCCCCTAGATTTGGCTTGGGGAGAGACAATGATCATTGCCCAACACCTGAGAAGTAGCAGCTTTTTCAACTCAGTGAGCCCTGAGGGGGATCCTGACTCTCCGAGGTATGGTGAGGACACTGAACTTGGCTTTGGTAAGGTAAAAATGACAGTGGCAATGAAAATAATAGTCACCATTTCTGCCATTTTGTAGGCAGATAGGCTGGTCACTCTGCTAAGTACTTTACATCAGCAAACTCAGTCTGTTGTCCCCGCAGCCTATGGGGGTGGGGTGTAATTAGGATCCATTTTACAGACATGGAAACTGAGTCTCCAATGGCTCAGACATTTGTCTAGGATCACAGAAGTGAGCTGGAAAGTGTCCTCAGACCATGGGTCTCTAAAGTTCATCTTTTTTGACTGCTGTGTAATTTGTAAGATAAATACAACTTAGTTTCTGCACATGCATATTCAAATATTCACTTTTTAAAAATTGAGTCAGAGAGTAGAGAGCTGGGCTTCAGACAGAATAGATGATGAGAACTCAGGTAATCAAATGAATGCTGCTTCATTACTTCAAACCAGATTGACTGTAGCAGATCACTAAGAACCCATCACTGCGCTGGTCCTTGGAAGAGGAAGCCATTTTTCATCCCGCTGCCTTTAAGCCAGCTCAGTAATCCTCTCCCTGCTGAGAATCAGCCTTAGCCACAGCAGAGCCCAGAAGATCAGAGTCAAAGCCCAGATCTGCTGCTTATCTGCTGTGTGATGTCAGACAAGTTAACTTGTCTTTCCTAAGACCAATGTACTCAACCGTGAAAGAATGTCATTGTCCAGGCTGGACCGATGACAATGTCAATCACTGTCTATGCGTTAAACGACAGTGCTTCCAGTGCTGCACATGTGCCTATTGTTCGTTAAGCTGCCACTGACACCTGTCCTGATCCTGTGTGATTGAGTTTGACTTTTGGTGTTGGTGTATGGACACTTCTGTGACATCTTATGGCTTGGTCTGTTTCGTCATCTGTAAAACAAGGACTGTAACCATATCTCCCACAGCAAGGTGTGGAGAGAATTAATGAAGATTCAATACATGTACATGAGGAAGGGGCTTAGTGGATAGTCTGCTGTAATATACCAGCATTTAACTGATTCCTGTGTCTCTGATAAGATCTTGGAAACTTTTGATGGAACAGGTGTTCTACATATACCCCAATTCAAGATTCCTACCAATGGTGATACAGACTCAGGCAGAATTAATAAGACCGTTCCAGGAGGTATATCCACAGGGCGAATCCAGGACAGTCATCAAGCCCATAGGAAGTTAAAAGCTGACTTCTGACATTTAGGAAAACCAAGCTCTGTTTGCATTATTTGTGTACCTGGGCCTCAGCTTCCACAAAAAATCTGGGCAGCTACCGCAAAGCCTAGCTGGGGAAGGTGAAAGGTGAAAAAAGTAGCAAGAGTTTCCAAGATTCTTACCTGTGCCGCCTTTTCTTGGAGAATGACCTGATTCAAGGGAAAAGGGAGAAAATGAGGGAGGAAAAAGAGGGAAAGAGGGGAGGGAGAGAATAAATATGGATGAGTTTGGCATTATGGTACTGGGAGATCAGGACAGTTAGCTATGACTGTTCTTCTATCATATTTTAAAGAATATGAAAATGACATGGAAATTATTGATTTGCATATTGAATGTTCAGGCCCAAGCTGAGCAGTGTTCTAAGTCTCACTCAAAATTGTTCAGCAAAGCTGTCCTGGATAACATTGGATATGGAAGCCATAAAGGAATCCTTTGCTGGGCCAGGGATTTAGCTCAGTGGTTCCGGCACCTGTCTTGCAAGCCCAAGGGCCTGAGTTTGATCCCCAGTAACCACATACAAAGCGAGACCCTGTCTCAAAGGATTTTTTTTTGGTCTCCTTCTCTCTCTCTTTTCTTCATTGGAGCTTGTTGCTCTTCCTCCTCATCATGAGAGCCCCTGCTCCTCTGTATGGAACTCTTACTATGTGCCAGGGTCTCTGGTAAGCACCACCACACACACAGTCTCATTAAATCATCCCCCGTACTGCAGACAAAGATACTAAAATTTACAAAAGTTAGCAAGTTGCCCACAGTCATCCAGCTTCACTACCCTCGGTTTTCCTTCTTCAGAGCTCTCCCTCCAGTCTCCTTTTCTGAGTCCCTTCCTCTGGCTGGTACTTCCTCTCTGTCCCTTCAAGCATCCAGGTGAGTTTCTCAACTAATATTGATCAGAGGACAGTCCCTGCCTGTTAGAATCACCCATTTCTCCCTGAGCACTTTGAGGGGAGGAGCTGGGTTTCGGTCACTGTTCTGTTTCTGGCACCTGGACTAGTCACCCACGATGTTGCAGTGGGCGCTCGATAAAGAGAAATGAAAAATGAGATCTAAAAAAATACCTCTCAAGCTTTATTAATCGAGAGAAGGAACAACCTCCTCGCTTCCCCTATGTTTAGCTCCAACTTCCCCTAGTTTAGCTCCAACTTCCAATAAGAAAATAATCAATCACCATTAACCAGGTACGAGATTAAACTGGAGAAGCCAGGGCAGGAGCAAGGCAGTGCTCAGTAGATGAGGGCTTGGGAAAGACCTGTAGTTTCTTTATCACCATCTTACCATCTACTTCCCCTCTAAAACGCCAGCCCTTTGACCTCTATGGTAGGCAGAAAAGGCCTATTTCTAACTTTCTCACTAGAAAGAATTCTAGTCAGAAGCCATCTGGCTATCGGGTTCTCACATAGAAAAGGCTGTCAAACTGGTATGGATTGTTGAGAGGTCAGTTTACACTCACAGGACACTGACTCTACAACCTCAGGCCTCACAGTAGAAACAATTTCAACACCACATTAACAAGAGTTCACTGATTTTCTCATGTTTTGCATGAAGCTCAAACTCGGAAAGCATCTGTAGTAAAGTCTGGGCAGGAAGCAGACGTATGTAATATGAGATTGAGACATTCTAGCAATACACAGCAAAAGGATACCAAACTCTTGGCTTGGAAAAAGCCACATTGGGGGATCCTCTGAAGTGGGCAACCTAATAATCACTTACCTTTGTTTCCATGATGGTTTAATAGCACAAGTCATTCAGAATTCAAATAGAAGAGAAAAATAAGCAAAATAAAATACAATATTTTCCTTTTATCCACAGCTAACCAGAGGATTGGAAAGTGTGCGCGTCTCTGGGGAGCACAGGCTTGAGTGCTTCTCTTTGTGAAGGCACAGATGGTCTCTGATATCAGATGATGGCTGCCAATGGGAACTGTCCCATGAAGACAGAACTTCCTGTCCAGAGGAACTTACCTCCACTTTTAACATACTGGTTTGGCCCATGAACCATGAATTGGTGTATAACCGTTCAGCTCCTCCCCACCAAACTTTCGTGAGTATATAAATATATATGTACGTGGCTACATGTATGGAATAGTGAACACTTTGTTCCAACCCATAATGCCCTGCTTCCCACCCACCATCCTGCACGTGAACCCTGAGAGGACTTTTCGTGGAAATGTAGAAAAAGGAACAAGACAGGGAGTTGAGAGCCTGTGGCTTGACCTGGGACAGGCAGGTCAAGCGACCTTGTTCATTCATAAAGCCCAGGAAGCAGAGCAAATTCTGCACCTTGCTTGACTTCTGCTAGCTTTCCATTTGTAGGTCCCAGTCCCTCACCCAGGCATGACTGGTCCCTGACATGGTCCTGGTTTATTCTAATAAAAGTCTCCTTTCAGGCTTGTTAGCTGTACCACCCCTGGTCCACTCAAATGCAGTCCCTTCTTCTCTAATGTACAGGTAACACCTATGCTACATGATGACATGAAATGCTTCCTAATGACCTTTAGATGCCCAACCTCTATCCAGCCCAGGACAACTCTGTCTGCACAGGGAGAAGGCCAATACCTGTGTCGCTTATGTTTCTTGGAACTTTTCTTCTTCTTTTTCTTGACAGGTGATGGGCTATAGGATGGGGACCTGTGGGGTGGAACACATACTTCATAAGGAAGTTTCCACAATCCCTTCTCCAGACTCTACCTAGGATCTTGGCTCTTTGGGAACCATCATCAAGGATAACCTCAATATAGACAGTAGTTTGCATTTGATTTAAATATCACTATGCACTTTATATGCATTATTTCATGTCACCCTTCACATCCTTGTTACGTAGGTAAAACTACTACCTTCTGTTTCAGTGAAAATCAGTATCAGAGAATTGAAATAATTTTTCCTAGAGAAGCACAGCTAACAAATGGATAGAAATGGATAGGTTGGACTCAGGTGGAAATTTCTCTGTCATCTGGAGGATTTTACTCTCCTGGTCACTTATGATGGCTCAGTGAGTTGAGCTCCAATTTTGACGCCATTACCAACTCAGTCACCTTGAGCACATCTGTCGTTTTCTCCAGTGACAAAAGAGCAGGGTTGGAATGGATGCTGCAAACTGAGCTGCCTATGGAGCTGCTGCAGTAGGAGACAGATAAAACAGACTGGAGGAAGACAGTCAGGCGTGGTAGGGACTACAAGGGACCAGAAAGTGCCTGACTGCATGCAGAGCTGGCTCCTTCTCAGACCAGCCCAGCGTCTGGCCTGGGAATACCGGCCTTGGGTTTGCAAAGCAGCTGCTCTTCCAATAAAGAAGCCTCCAGAAATCCATGATTTTATATGAAATTTCCTGGCTTTTAAATGTTAGAAAAAATTTGATGGTTAAAAACAACAAAAAAGAAACAAAAGATTATGTAAATAGAGGATGGGGGTTGTAGGAAGGCAGGGAATGAGGAAAAATGAGAATCAAGATCTATCATGTACAGGTTCATGTTGAATGTGATCATAATGTATATATAAACTGTAACAATAAACTCAATAAATAAAATGGAAAAACATTTTAGCCACTAATTAAAAGAGAAAACAAAACCCTTTGCAGGTCAAAAAAAGTCATCAAAAAGAATGGAGGAAGAATAGTCTCTTAAGGAATCAAAATGGCTGCCCCCAACACGTGGTCAGTGACATTTATTAGTGAACCTTTATGATCAGTTTCCTTCTTTGAACATCCACCATTTCCTACCCCTATCATGGGTGGAATTCAAGGTCCTCACCTAGGTCCCTGCTGGGTCCTCTTTGGTCTGGTCGTTTAGGAATTAGACTTAAGGAGGTGTTCAGAAAGCAGGGTTTCCAAAAAACCTAACACGTTGAGTACCAGACACTGCTCTCTGCTGCCCCCTGCAGACTCCTATAAATATCGTGTCGCAGGTCTGATGAGATTCTCAAACTGGAAGCCCTGTGGGGGGGTCGGGGGTAAAGCCCAGACCTTTGGGTTTGAAAAACAAGACTTGTTCATAGTCTAGTGAGTGGCAGCGCACAAGCAAAGTTCAAAATCTTTTTAAATGCAAAACACTGAAAAGAAATTATGGATAGAAAACAATGTACAGAGGACAAAAGTCAGTAGCTGACAAATAAGTCCATCCATTATTCTATGCATTTAACCTGGTAGGAGGCAACTGAGGCCCTTGGGAGTTTGAGTCAATCTGTATCCCCTCTGAGTCTTTCTTTTCCCACCTCTGAAATGGGAATTAAATTGCTTGACTGGTAGATCCTGGACAGGAGTAAAAGAGATAATGGAGATCAGAGTGCTTAGCATAATCCTCGGTATTAAGCAAGTGCTCAAAAAAAATTCAGTATTTACGGTAATGCCTTTCTTCACATTAACTGGTCATTTACTGTGTGCCGGGGGACTGGGATAGCTATTTCCACATCCATTTCTCGTCTCAGGCTCACAAAACCCCATAGGACAGCTACTGTTACAGAAAAAGGAAATTACCATT
The DNA here is from genome assembly GCA_004026965.1 of Petromus typicus. Lineage (NCBI taxonomy): Eukaryota > Metazoa > Chordata > Mammalia > Rodentia > Petromuridae > Petromus > Petromus typicus. Next base: position 39,071 of record PVIR01004141.1, on the reverse strand, counting down.
TTGCAGAAAAGGAAAAAAATCAAAGAGGAGTGAAGCCCGGGATCAGGCAGCTCGTCAGGAGGGAGAAAACGGGTCTGAACCCAAAGGAGGGGTCACTGCTGGATTCCCACATTATCTGCCTCTTTCCTGTCTCTGTCTCTCTTGTAAGATTTCATCCCCCATGGTGAGCTCACCTCCTTCTCTTCTTCCGGGTTGACTTTTTCTTTTTCTTCTTCCCCCTGGAGGAAGGGGGTGGCGTCAAGTCTCGGTCACGGGAGGCACTGTGGGGAGCAATAGGTGTGGCATTAGAGCACTCGGGGTCCCCCAACCCCTCCACCAGGGCTGTGCAGCCAAGGAGGGGAGGGACCAGTCCTTGGAGGATCAGGGACCCATAGCGAATCCCTAATTACCACCTCATGGCTGACTGGGTCACACTTCAGATTAAGTGCCTCAAATAAGGGCTTAATGCCAGCCTAATGAGAAAGATGCTGCACGTTACCCAAACACCAATTGATTATTTAAAACAGAGTTATAGAGGTTAACTACCCCTTAATAGATTTATTATTGAATTTGCAAATGGCTCACCTTGGTAAATAAATCACTTTTTAAATAATTAATTGGCAGTTCAGCCCCTTCCCTCCCAGATCCAGCCCGTCTGTAGTTCCTGTTGGAAATTTAATAGGAGGTGGAAAGTATGTTAAGGAGCAGCTGATTATTAAAAGTATATTTGCCGAGGTCTAATGTAACGAGATACATATCTTATATCGCCTCGCAGAGCCTCAAAAACCTCCGCTCTTGAGGAATAATTATTTCCCGTTCAATTAAATTCAAATGCGCAGGCTGTAGTTAAATGAAGTCAAGTTATCTTCTTGTATAATTGGGGCAGGCTCCAGGGATTTTTTTTTAAACACTATCCCATAGCAAAGAGAGATGGTTTTAGATGAAAAATCGCCTGCGAATTGAAACATGCCTATCTAGTGGAACCTGACTGGGAAAACATGATTACTAATATTATTATCACTGTTTTAATAGCAACAAAACTAGCATCTATGTATTATCTGTGAAGAGTTGGTATGTTTTGCCATTCACAAAACTCCTAAGGGTGGTATTTTCATTGTCTCATTTTATAGGGGAAGAAAACAAGGTTCAGAGAAAGTTGAATTGACTTTTCTGTGGCCACAAAATTCAGAATTATCCAAGATGAGAATGAAACCTAGGAGATTTCTGCCCTGAAAGCATTCTCAGGAAGCCAGATGCTTTCTCAAAATTGCTTGTGAAGCTAAAGCTAGAAATTCCTCAACTCCTTATAGACCATCATACAATACTTCCATATTTAATTCTGCTGTAAGAGTTTGGGTCATTTGGATTAATAGAGGAATGAAAAAGTGATTAGAATGTATGTTAAGGTCTCTACATGTCCAATAAGTACATGTGTGTATACATATATATATATGTATACATATATATATGTACATATAGCTATAATACTTATATATATACCTGTGCATATGTATTTCCCATAGAGTCACTTTTAGCAGGTTAAAATAAGTATCATAGGAATGAAGTATCTAGCTACTTAATCCCACTTATACAAAGAACTGTGAGCATCCAGGAAGCAAACAGGCTGCTTTTCATAAATATGGTGGCCCACTTCCAAATTATTTTCTCCAAAGAGTGCTGGACAGAGACCAAGTGCCTAATAAATGTCTGTCAAGTGACCAAACAGAGATGAGTGAAATAATTTAGCTACTTGTTCAACTACCTACCAGGTTTCACATGAAAATTTCCCAAGGTAACTACCAGGAATATAAGGGGAAATTTTTTTTTTTTTTTAAAAACAGGGTCTTGCTTTGTAGTTCAGGCTGGCCCTGAGCTCAGCCTCAAACTCACATCACAGCAATCCTCCTGCCTCTGCCTCCCGAGTGCTGGGTTACAGGCGTGAGCCACCACACCCGGAACTGTGGTATGTGGTATTGGGGATTGAACTTGGGAACTTGCTCTTGTTAGGCAGATGCTGAAACCACTGAGCTGAATCCCTGACCCCTACAGGTACAATAGTTAAGTACAGTGCTTACTTTTGCTTTGTGGGGACCTGTTAACTTCATACTAGGGAAGTGTACAGTGGTTAAGTACAGGCAGTGGTGTAGGTAGAGGTTAAGTAGGCCATGATGATGAATTGTTCACAGATTATGCAGTAGTGAAATATATTCTGGTCAAGTATGAAGTGGTTATATATGTGCTGGGGTTACATTAAGAATGATTTCCATGGGCTGGGGAGTTAGCTCAGTGGTTCCGGCGCCTGTCTTGCAAGCGCAAGGACCCGGGTTCGATTCCCCGGTTAACCACATACCTATACTGGGTGTGGAGACTCACGCCCAGCAGCAATCAGTACCACATACCACAGTGCCGGGTGTGGTGGCTCACGCCTGTAATCCCAGCACTCGGGAGGCAGAGGCAGGAGGATTGCTGTGATGTGAGTTTGAGGCTGAGCTCAGGGCCAGCCTGAACCACAAAAGTGAGACCCTGTCTCAAAAAAAAAACCTAAAAAAAAAAAGAATGATTTCCATGGGCGTGGTGGCAGGGTAAGTGTCTGAGGCCAGTCTGGGCTACATAGTGAGTTCAAGGTCAGACTTAACTACATAGTGAGCCTCCTTAACAACAACAACAACAAACAAACTAAAGAAAAGGACTTCCTCCCCAAATTGTCATGCTGTACTAAGTAGAGCCTTCGGAAGGAAGCTGGATCATGAGTGGGATACAGTCGTGAGTAAATTCATTCCCTGGCGAATTAAAATGCTAACTGTGTTGGGAGGTGGGTTATTGGGCTGTGACCCGGAAGTGTATATTTTCCTTCCTGGCTTCTCTCCTGACCCTGTACTTCCTAGTTGCCATGACATGAGACACTTTCCACTGCCAGGCCCTGCCATCCCTGCCTGGGAGCTCACTATCCATGGAACGAACCCACTGAAACTGCGAGCTAAAATAAAGATCTCCTCCTTTAAATTGCGGGTGTCAAGTGCTTCAGTGATGCGAAAGTGACTGAGACAATATGTTCTGATTCCGTGCACGGTGGCTCGACACACCGTTAGGAATGCAGCAGTCAGGAGTCCTGACTCTAGAACCTCACAAAGCTGGATTCAAAGTTTGGTCCTCTTATTTCCTGCTTCAGAGGCTTCTCTGAACTTTATTTCCCTCATCTAAAGGTGGAAAATAAAATGTGGTTCTGGTGTCCTAAGCTGCTGCCAGGAATAAGGAGCTACCTTGTGGAATGTGTCCTGGCTCAGGACAGTATGTTTACAGTAAACTGCTCTTTCGTTACAGTTACATACCACATAATGGCCTTTTGATCAATGGTGGATAGTGGCCCATTAGGTGATAATGGAGCTGAAAACTTCTATTGACTAGTGACATCATAGCACAGTGCATTACTCTCGTGTGTGTGTGTGTGTGTGTGTGTGTGCGCGCACGCGCGCGCGCGTGAATACTGGTGTAGACAAACCTGCCGTGTTGCCATGCATTTTGAAGTATAGCTCATACAATTATGTACCCTGTATAATACCAAACAACAAGATATCACTATTTCTGAGTTAGGTTTTCACTGTACTCTACTTTCATTGTTAGAACGTGCTCCTGTTTATTAAAAGAAAGTTGTGCTGTAAAACAGTATGCTGGGTTAGGCCAGCACAACCTCACAATTTCCTGTTTTTCTCGTTTTTTTTTCTTGCAACTGATTTAATATTGTGCTGTTTTAGTCAGTAGGGCCCTAGAAGAATGAGTAGGCTATACCATCTATGTATAAATGCCCTGCAGCCCGAGTGTGTAGAACGTCTGTCTACTGTGTTAGTGTACAGAGCTCTAAAATGTTCACATGACGATGAAATCTCTCAAGTGCAAATTAATCACAGGGTATCCTTGTCATTAAGTGATGCGTGACTGTAGTATAATTATTATGACTTTTACCATCACTGTATTATTATCAGCGTGAGTGTGCTTTCTAACATATTGGAGAGGCAGGCACAGAAAGAGGGGATTAAGAGGCCCACATGTTATAGAACTGAGCTGGCAACATGGCATCGGTTTTCAGATGTTGTGTCCAGAATGGCTTCATGAAATTGCATTTAAGGAGTTCTAGGCCCACCACAAGGACCTGTACGAGCCCAATCTAATCTAATCTAATCCTCAGGCCCTTGAGAATGAGATTTAAATATTTCCCCTTTATAGTTAAGAGAACGGAAGTCCAGTGGGAAGGAAGAACATTGCCAGGTTCATTCAGTTGGTCAACGATAGAGTCCAAATGCGAACACAAGGCTCTATGATACGTGGACTTCCCTTGGGCCCTCTGGAAGATGCTGTTTTGAAAGTTACAGCCATTTCTTTCCAGCTCCCTTGTCCACAGCTGTACACAGTTCTCTTCCTCTTTCCTGGAGAGTACTCTGTCCAGATCCAATATGGAACCTTACTTCCTTCACTTCAGAGAGTTGGTCCAGTTTAACTGTTTCTCTTTCTCTGAAGTCACAGCCCAACCAAAGCCTGTAGTTGAGACTGTATAAGGTATTTTCTCAGTAACAGCTACTCTGACTTTGAAATTGATTCACTAGACTCTTTAAGTAGGGGGTCCCTGTTCATCAGCCTCTGGGTTCTCTGAACCTTCTAAAATGGTACCCAGAGTTTTTAGGGTGCTCTTGGAGACATTTTCCTGGAGACAACACTGATAGTTTTCATGCAATGCTCAGATGGATTCCCAGTATGGCTTTAAACTGTCAGGAAATCAAAAGCTCCAAAATGGAAGTAGAGAATTTAAGCCACGGTCAGGGGTCCTCAGGCTAATCTCAGTCCTGCTGCCCGCTAGCCTCAGTTTCCTCATCTATAAAATGGCTTTGACCCCCTTACGCTCTCACACCAGGAAGTGAGACTCCAGATTCATTTTCCACCTGTCACTGGGGTTGGGGACAGGCTCAGAGCACTCGAGCATGGCGGGCTCATAAGGGAAGCAGGCATCTGGCTTTAATCTAGCTGGTGAGGCTGCATTGTAAAGATAACGCTGGAAATAAATTCAGATTCTCCACAGGCCTAAGACAGGCTGAAGTTTTATATGTATAAGTAACAAAGCTGAAAAATAAAAGGAAGCAGAGAGGCTGAATTTTCATTCGCATCTATAGAATAATGTGTGTGTCAGTCTGGGTTTGAAGGTGGAAGAGCTGGAGTTCACAACTTGACTTTGCTACTTCAGGCTGCCATTGAGCGGGCAAGTCAGTTCTTGGCTCTCTGTGCATCAGTGAGATTCTGTGCCGTGAGTAGCTCACACGGTCCCTGTCACATGGCAGCTGTTCACACAGAACTGGCTGCCTAATTGAATGAAGGAGTGAGGGTAAAGATTTCAATCCAAGGGGCAAATCTGTGCTGAAACATGATTTAGGAGTCAGAGGCTAACAGAATCATTAAAATGGACACTTCTTTCATTCAAGGTGACGGTCAGCAAGCTCTGACCAATGTACCAAATGCAGTCTGCGTCCTATTTTTCTACATAGACATTTTCTTGGAACTCGGTATTCCTATTTGTTCATGTAACGTGTACAGTAGGTTCAGTACCACAAAGGCAGAGTAGAGTAGCTGTGACAGAGCCCATCAGTCCATAGATCTAAAATATTTACTCTTGGGTCCATTACAGAAAAAATTTAGTGATGTCAGATTTAAGGATATGGAAGAAAAACTTGTAAAAGAGAGAGAGGGGAAGTGGTCAGAGAGGCAGACTTCCGGTCTGTGTCTTGAGCTTCAAATCTCCCGCCGGACTGAGAGAGAGGAAGGCAACAGCATCTTACCTTCGTGCTCTGGCAGGACCCAGTTCCCGACAGGTCTTTTCTCTTTTCTCCCAGCTGTGTGTGCCTACGGCCTCGGTGGCCAGACGTTGGCCCAGCTTTTCCGAAGATCCATCCTGGGCTGGGACCACGGGGCTGCTCTGGGGCTCTGTCCTGTAAGCGAAAAAAAATAAGGAGGCACAGTCTTAGGATACGTGAAGAGCCTGCTCATGAAACACTCACTGATTTTATTATTTCTCAGCTTCTTTTATAGTTATGCTCAGGCCTTTAGATTACCTTTAGCTAATTGTCCCTGGGTGGAGTGATGTATCGTTTTCAGGCAATCAAGATCTATGTGCCCAGCTACCTCTCCTCCATCACAGCTACCTGGGACGTTTTAAATTCTAAAAAGTGAAACTACTTTATGAGGCAGAGATGCCTGAGCCACATCAGACTTAGCCAGAGAGAGATGAACCTTCTTTAGATGAAGCTGTTTAGATTTCTGGGTTTATTTGTTACTGCAGCACACCCTTTCCTTTTCTGATTAAACCACCTAGAAATGGTGGAAACTAGCATTTCATTTCCTTTCGCAAAACATAATTACAAGCCAAAGCATGATGCCATTATCTCAAACTATACTTTGCCATTTCTATTGCATTTCCTGGCCTTATCTGTCCCTGATTATTCCTGGTTTTGTTTTTGAGGTTTCATTTGCCTGCAGTCAACTGAGAGTCTCTCTCTCTCTCTCTTTCTCTCTCTCTCACTTCCACACACACACTCACCCCAACTAGAAGAAAGGAAGAGAGGCACAAAAGACAGATAAGGAAATAGGAAGTTCACATAACTCCATATTATCTATTGTTTCAAAAATATTTTCAGATAAATGCTTATGTCTTTTTATACTACTAGTTTCTTTGGTTCATTGAAAAGATTTTGCTTTTTTTTGTGTACTTGTTTCTTCTCTGTAAGAATCTGTTTTTGTCTAGGACTTATACTTTCAGTGACATTCTGACCAACCTTTTAGGATCACAATACACAGTATATTAACCTTGTTGTTTTCCAATTATTTAGTTATGAAATATTTTGCTTTTCGTACAAGGATGTTTTTGTATTTCTGTTAACATCTACTTGTATTAATTTAAATAAAGCATTAAAAAACAAAAAATATCAAGTGGAAATTCCAACTATGAGCACATTGTAAGTTTTAAAGGTTCATTGCTCTGGGTATTGGGATGGAATCTCAGACTATCCCCCTCTGTCACTCCTATGATATAAACCATCCCTTTATCCAGTATATCCATATGTACCCCCTATGCACCCACAAGTCCCTTAGAAGTTACTATCTGACTGACAGTTTCTGGGCTGGAGCAGTTGTGTTCCATTATTCCTTATTTTACTTAACAGTGGCCCCAAAGTGTATGATAAAGTTGTAAGAATTTGGATATGCCCAAAAAAGGCTGGAAAGTACTCCCATTAAGTGAGAAGGCGAAAGAGCAGTATGATATTCTGAGAGAAATCAGATTTACATAGCTTTTATAAGAGCACATTATCATTTATTATTATTATTATTATTGTGCATCCCATACTGTGCGTTATTAGCCTTGGTTTCACAGTTTTCCCTAGAGTGTTGAAATACATCCCCAAGGGATCGGGTTGGGGGATATGACTCTACCTGCATTTAGACACCACCTTCTCCACTCAGTATCTGTAGGATTTGGGCTGTTCCTTGAAAACCTCTGATGTGTGGTTTCCTCCATTAGCAAATAGAGAACAGTACCAGCCCACGTATTGTGGAGTTGTTGAGAAAGTGACATCATTTATGAGAACAAAAAGGTCTACAAAGTGGCTTTTCCCACTTTGTGTTTTTAAATTTGAAATTGATTTTGGTTTTTTCCCCTTTTACTGTCTTATTAAAGAACTAGTCCTGAAACACAAGCAGTGTGAGACCACCTACTTGACACAGCAGTTCCCATGAAGACCCAAAATTCCCTCTAGGTCACTAACATAAGCTCCAATGATACTATGGGTCCCATCTCTTTGAGTTCTAGAAAGAAACAGGAGATTGCCTTTGAAAAGCCAGTCACTCAAATTCCTGGCCTCTAACAAGGAAGATTCAGGAGTCTGTCACAGGCCTGTTTGGCACAATCCAAGCCTTGCCTTCTCGTTCACCTGTTTTCAGACCCTTGGAGCAGGTACTGATCAAAGGCACGAGTATTGCTTAGCCACCAGGCACCTATGAAGATTACTTTAGGACTCAGAATAAATGCATCTGAGAAGCTTCTGCACCTCAGGGTTTCCAGAGGAGAGCACCAATCCCAGTGAGTCTTCAAGGAAGGGCAGAAAAACACATCCGTCTCTGTCAGCTGCTTATCATCCATCTTTAGAAGCAGAGCCAGGGAGATGTTACAAGCCCAGGAGAGACAGAGATGCTCATTAGGGCTGCTGAGACTTCCTCCCCGCCAACGCCAAGCTTTCAGAACTCCCTTCTGCCCTGTTCAGGAGTGGGAGGGGTTCCCCTGCTCCACCTCAGGGCCTCTGTTTCTGACCATGTGTGTTGTTCGCTTAGCTCTTCCCATAAACTCAAAGGTTATGGTTTCTGGCTATCACACGGGAAGGCTGGCCTCTCCTGCACTCGTGGTGGCCCAGGATAACTTCATGTATTGACCCTCGTTCTCTGGAAGCTCATGATGTGTGTGGGTCAGTTCTCTAGGTGGAGGGGCAATGAACAAGACAAGGGGTGCTTGTAGCCACAGGCCGTGCTGCATGCCTCCCCGTTACTCAGGAAGCTGAGGCAGGAGGATGAAGAGGTAGAGGCTAGACTGGGAAACTTAGCAAGACCTGTCTCAAAAGAAGTAGTGAAAAAGAAAGAGAGCCCTGCTTTGATCCTGGAGCTTACATCCTTAGATGAAAAGCAGGTAACACACGCATGAGAAAATAAAAATATGGCTTCCTAAATGGTAATCAGCAGTGGCACAAATAAAGCAGCATCAGAGCTGGAAATGGGAGGAGGGGCTGCTGTTTCGTGGATTGTAATCAAAGGAGACCTTTTGAGGTCCAAGGGTGTAGAGACTTAAAGGGTTAGGGACTAACCTTGAAGTGCGGGTGGTTTAGGATGTGTTCACAGATCTTTTTATATTCCTGTCATCAAAAGATGGAGATTAATTTTCCCTCCTCCCGAGTAGCGTATGGGCTTAGTGACTCATATTTAATGGACAGGATGTGGTAGAAGTAAACACGTATAGCTTTCAGTCCAGGTCACTTGAAGCAGCTTTTGCTTTGCTTGCTGGGGTTCCTCATTGTGGTGGAAGCCAGTTGTCATGTTGTGGGGACACTCAAGCTGCACCATGGACAGAAATGAGGCCTCCTAGCCATTGCCCGCGGTGGCCTGAGCCAGTGGAGATGTGGATCCTCCAGCTTCTGCTGAGCTTTCAGATGAGAATGTAGCTGAGTCTGACCACAACCTCATGGAAGGTGGTGACTCAGAACCACAGAGCAAAGCTCCAGACCCGCAGAATCTATGAGACACACCTGCTTATTGTTGTTTTAAGCAACAACAATCTGTGGTAACTTATTGTACATTAGTATGTGACTTCTACATGGGTATCTGCAGGAAGGAGAAACTATGCTCTGGGCAGAAGGGAAGTTCAAGGATGCTTAGCATATGCAAAACAAGGAGCCAGCAAGGGCCAGAGGATTAAGAGGTACATTAGAGATCAGATTTCTTTGCAGGCCAAGAGATTTGGGGTTCTCTGTCACAGAAATGCCAATGCTTCTGAAGAGAGCAGTGATAGAATCCGTTTAGCATTTTAGAAGGAAGTTCTGGTGACTGAGAGATACTAAATGGAAGGCAGGAAAGAACAGAGTCAGAGTATTGCAGTAATCCAGACTCGGACCAGTACAGCAGCAATGCCAGTGTTGGGATGGAGTCAGACTCTAACAGGTTTTCAAAGATGTACAACATCACTTACTTCTGGCTCAATGTGGAGATAAGAGAGCAAAGAAGGGAAGGAATCTGGGCTGATGCCAATGGTTTGTGCCTGGGCAACTGGGATGATGGAGTGACCCCTACTGGCGAGAGGGCAAAGGGTGTATGGAGCAAGTTTTGAGGGGGAGATCTAGTCCCTCTTCCAGGCTATGATGGTCGTTTGCTATGCTGAATCCACCTTTTAATAACATGCCATTGTTGGCTCTCTCACTCTAGACTCTGAGCGCTCTGAGAACAGAACTAGGTCTTACTGGCGTGTGTCTGCTCCTTAGTCAACACTCCATCTCAACACTATTGGTTCAGTGAGCAAATGAAAAAGCAAACAGATAGCTAAAGAACACATTCATGTCAGAGAGTTAGAAAGGACTTTGGAGATGCTTGGTTCGAACCCCTGCACATTAGAGATGGGGGGGGTTGGAGAACCAGAGAAGGCAGGTAACTCAGCCAATGCCTCCATCTACCTGGGCTGCTCATTGTTTTTCATCTTTGCTTGTGTATAGAAAGATGATCAGAAAGCTCCTCAGCTTGTGCACAGCCTCAACTCCAGCATAGCCTGGAGATGGAGATATATTAAAATGGGATTTGGGACTCTCTGGGGCATTGAAGGAAACCAAGACACACACAGTTAAACCGGGGCAATTTAATGATAAGCAAAAACTGAGAATTCATGGGAGGCAGTTGGCGATATATAAATATATGGTGAGTCATGTGAGCACTGAATAGCAGCTCTCAATGTGTCTGATGAGGGGAGGAGAGGGGAAGCTGGTGGGCTCTACTGCCAGGGCACTGGGGCACATGGCTTGATGTGGGGAGAGTGTCTCACCCATCATGGGCTGGAAGGAACAGGTTGAGAGACGGTAAAAGCTGACCTGGCTTTGATGAGAAAGGACCTCACAGCACTGCAGGGATTCATGTAACTGTAGACCCTCTGAGTACAATGATTATTCTTTTTCTCTTAATAGTACTTATTTCACCTTCTTGGGGCTAGAGATGTCACTTGGGATTTTTCAATGGAACAAATGGAAATATGATTAATTCTACCAATCAGACAGAAAGTGTTGAGGAAAGGAAGGGAATCTTCCAAAACATAACATTTAAGATCTTTTTTTGATATTCCAACACTTTGTTTCTCAGCTTTCTTAGAACTGAAAGATATTCAAAGAGTACGTATCCCAGGGTTTCGCAAATCTGGCACAACACCCAGGGCCCCCAAAGAGGTTGCAAAAATAAAGATTCCTTGGTCCCATCCCAAGAAAATGAGTCTTGAAGGGGTCAACCCAGGAATCTGAGTGCTAAATTAATATCCCAAGTGGTTTGTTTCTTATCAGATCATGACTAAAATCCAAAGTCTCCGCAGGATCTGGCCTCAGGGCCCTTCCCAACCTCATTTCCTATCCCTTTCTCTGTTCTTTCACCTGTTCTGACCACATGGCTTCCTTGCTGTGTCTCAAATAGGTCAGATGCTTTCCTGCCTCAGGGCCTCTGCTTTTGTAGTTTTCTCCACCTGACTTGCAGTTTTTCCAGCTGTTTGCATGGTCAGCTCCACCTCCTCATTCAAGTACCATTTTCCAGAGAGTTCTCCCTCAGCGCCTTATTCCATCTTTCTCCTCTCTACACCTGTGACAGGAATCATAGGCACCTGCTGGTCTTTGCATCATCTTTGCTACTATGTGAAAAGATTATTTGATGATTATGGATTATGGATGATTATGGATCACTGACTATCTTCTGACTAGGAAATAAGCTTCACGAGAGGGAGAACATGTCTGTTCTCACCACGGAGTCTCCAGAGGTGCAGCGCCTGACATGTTCTACTGTCTGCTGAATAAAATGTTTCTTGAATGAGCAGGCGGACGGGTGGGTGAAAAGAACAGATCAACAAAAATGAATTCTAATGACCATTGTGAGAACTCAGATCAGATTCAGATAAAGAGGCACAAGTCCTGGGAGGAAGAGAAGCCCAAAGTCACTGGTACGTTAGTGGGGTCAGACCTCAGCAGCAAGCAACCTTCCTTTTCCCTGTGCTTAGCTTTGCATTCCTTTTGAGGGACCTCAAAGAAAATGCTGTGTTCCACTTCTGCTGAGCATATTGGATGCTACCTGGTTTTCACTACAGAACTCTCCTTCCATGTTGAATTGAAAAAATACTTTAAAGAAGGCATGATCTAAAGCTGAGGGGTCAAGGGCCTGCACACTCCTCTTCATAGAGGGAAGGGAGCCACCAAGGCTGAATCCCTTCAGTGCCCCCCCTCCATGCTCCTCCTAATCAGTGACCTGGAACTTAGAAGCTGCTGTTGTCATGGCAACTGGCAGATTCCAGGCCTCTGATAAGAGTCAGAGCTGAACTTTCTGCAAAACTCTCTATGTCTCTTGGAGCCCTGGCCTCTTTGCGGCTCCCCACCCCCATCACCAACATCTGCTCAGAGCCAGGCTGCCAGCTGCCCTCAACAAAGTGCTCATTGGTCCAGGATCGAGCACAGATCCTTGGATCCCAAGTCACAGATTGAATTAGTATCACTTTTGCAATCAGGGGAGAAGTTGAAGTGGAAAAAGCCCTGGATCCAGTCTACTTCTGTGTACAGAAGACAGGGTGAGGTTCAAAGAGGCAATCACACACACACGCAAATCTGTAAGCCCCTCATATCACATCTGTAGCTGGAATGGTGGCCATGTGACTCCCAGTCCGATGCCCTTTCCAGGCCACTTGATTGGAACAGCAGCTAGCATTTATCAAGTACCTACTGCATGCCAGGCACCAAGACACAAGCTTCTTGCTCATCATCTTAAATGTAGTTTCTATGAGCGGGGATAGTCAGACCCAGTGTAAAGAGGGAGAAACAAACTCAAGAGACGTTCCATGGCCAGAACACCAGAGCTCTGCCTACTGTTAAGAATTGCGTGGAAAAAAAATAAGAGAAATCCAAAAAATACTTTACAAATGGAAGGAAGTGGTGAGTGTGGATGCTGAGCAAAACTCATTAATTTTCTTGTGAGACAGGGTTTTGCCTTGTGTCTGCAGAAGGCTTGCACTTCAAGGTTACCTCCGAACTATGCGTCTCACAAAGAGAAATGACTATTAGATTCCTTGACCCTGGATTAGCCCAGTCCCACTAGTAGGTCTTCTTTAGTCTCAACTGATGCTGGTGAACTCTTGTAAGTTGTGCAGTGGTGACTCTACTTCCCCTGCACTGCTGCAGACACTGGGACATTGGCAATCAAAGGGATTGTTTCCCAAGTAGGATAAGAAACACATACACTTGCATGATGCTTGCATACACAGCTATGAATGGCTCACCTTTTCCCCTGCACTGGTTAGACACTACCCCCCAATCTGCTTATTTCAGTAGAGAGTGAAAGCCCAGACCCACCAGAAAACACAGGATTCACCACTGGGCTGATACAGCCCACAGGCTAATTTGTGCCTTGGCTCCTGGGACTTCAGACTGGGCTGTGTTAGTATCTTGGCCTGTAGTCTTGGCACTCCTAGACTTTTTCAAGGTTAATCTAGTTAATTAAGCCTGGTTGAAGGTAGTCTGCAGGAGTTGTGGCCCTGTGAGCTCTCCTATCAACTGCAGCTGGAAAAGGGATCAGGCTTTAGAAAAGATGGCATTCTAGAGCTGCTGTGGGAGGGGTCATTTGGATGCGGAGGCAGTCATGTTCTTTTTAGTACAAACAGAAGAAAAAGTTTTAAGAGGCTGGCATCTCCTTCATTATTTTATTTATCAGCCAGCACCTGTTTACTGAAAACCTGCTTAGCATCTGATTTCAATAGCCCCGAAGTAACCAAAGACATAATCTCTGCCCTCCAGAAGGCCACCTGGAGAGAGAGAGAGATTCCTGTAATGGGAATTGTAATAAGGAAAGTAAAAACCTTGGACAAAGGATTAGAGTCCTGGAGATATAGAGAGAGCATCTAACCCAGCCTGGGAATGTGAGCAGGTGGTCAGGGTGAGTTTTCTAAAGGGCAATGGATGGAACTTGGCCAGGAAAGTGCAGCAACAAGGAATGGCACGTGCAAAGACCCGGGGTCACGTGATTGTGGAAGACCAGTATGTCAGGACAGACAGCTGGAGTGGAAAGCGAAAGGAGATTAAAGCAGAAGAGCTGAGACTGGGGATAGATACAGGGGCTCACTCTGTCATGGCCAGGTGGTCAGGAGCTGCTTGGAATCTTTTGGCTTCTGGATGCCAACTCAGTAGGTGTGGATGAGAACCTTAGCTTCTGAATTTCTAGCCACTTCCAGGTGATGCTGCTGTTCCACGGACCACACTTTGAGTGGCCAGACTGTAGCTGCTATACATGACTCAGACCTGACTCTGAAGGTTAATCTATGTAGAGGAGTATGGCCTTTCATCACGCTTCCTCCTCCCTAGACAACGGTGAGAACATTTTGTTCATGTCTTGGGGCTGAGAGGAAGCACATGAGTATGAGTATGTGAGTGTATAGTGTGTATGTGCATGTGTTTGTATATGAGCAATAAACATACTTTTATATCAATAATTGCCTGATTGTGGTTCTCAACTTCAGGTCAAAGGACAAAAGAACCATATGGAGAAAAATTAGCTCAGCATTTCTTGTCTAGCTCAGCCAAGCAGGTCAAGCTTCAGACCCACTTGGGTTTTGAACTCTCATCATAGAAAACATCCATCTGCTGGCCTGCCATCAGCTCCCAATCCATCCAGTTATTTCTCCCTCCACAGGCTCACTTGTTGATTGCCCCTTTGCAGCATGGGATCAAACTGCTGAGAAGAGGATTAGATTTGATTACTGGCACTGCCTGCAAGGGTCCCTGTACCAGAACAGGAAGGTTTTCTAATTAAGCAGTTTGTAAAATGTAATTAGGTGACAGTGGGGAAACACATGGATCCAGGGGTTCTGCAGACCTGGGTTCAAGCCCTGATTCTGCCAAGCCATGATGCTGAGGTGAGAATAACTCTTCTTACCCTAGGTCAGGGCCCCTAATGACCTGACCAGCTGGAATTGAAGACACGGCTTAGACTTCCCTGGAGAGGGTAGTTGCTGGCTGTGTTTTCTGCCATGGGAGAGACTGTGCCAGGCGAGTCCCTTTGGGGAAGGATGATGGCTACTGATGGGGGACCACAGAGCAAGACCACTGGGAAAAGGGAAAAAGCTTTCAGCCTAACAGAAAACCTCAGTCTGGAAAAGGAACAAGTTTGGTTCAAGAACTAAGAGAGTGAAAACTGGTCCCAAGAGGGAGGCCAAGGGCTGTTCCCTTATTCTCCTTTTAGTAAATATTTATTGAGCTCTTCCAATATGCAAGCCACGTTCTGGGCTCTGAAGACCCACAGTGGACAAAAGAAAAAAAGAAATCCCAATCTAGGGGATTTACACTGTGCTGCAATGTGTGAAGGAAACAGGACTGCAGAGAGTAAGCATATGTAACTGGTAAACACGTAGACTACTGGGCATTAAGGAATGCTGTAGAGAAGAGTGGTGCAGCAGGATATATGAGAGAGAATGCTAGGCCTTGGGGATGACTGCAAGAGAAGGCCTCCCTGAGAAGATGACATGCAGGAACTTCAAGGTGATGGCAGACTGAGCCTTCAGCATGCCTCACAGAACATAAAATAGGCAGAAGGCACAGTTGGTGCAAAGGCCCTGAGGTAGTGACATACAGAATTCACCAAGGAATAGCAGCCTGGCTTGATCTGACTGAGCAAGAGGGGGAAAAGCAGCAGGCGATGTCAGAGTGGTAATGAGGGACCAGCTCATGGGCATTCTGGTTGGACTATTGCAAAGGCTTGGCTTTTCATCTCATTGATATGACAAGCAACTGGAGGTTCTGAGTAAGGAAGAGCTATGATGGGACCTAGATTTTAAAGGATCCTATTGGCTCCTGTATGAGTGTAGATAGCAAATGAGCTGATGCAGACATAGGAAGTCCAGTGAAGAGATGGCTGCAGTGATGGAAGATGATGCCTTGATATCCCTGCAGCAGTGGAGAGTAATGGACAGACTTTGAATGGATGGCCAAAGTGGAATCAATAGAGTCTCATGCAATTGGATATGTGATATGAAGGAGATGAGATCAAGGGCTACTGCAAGAATTTGGCCTGAGCCACCAGAAAGATGCAGATGCAAATTACCAGGATGGAAACAACAGGTAGAGACAGGTGTTTTGGAATGGTCCTCTGGAACTCTCAGATCAAGACATTAACTCGGAGATGCCAGTTAGTCATCCATGTGGAACTGGCAGGGAGATAGTTGAGGCAGCAATTCATTCATTCATTCATTCGTCTTCTAAGCATCACTTTTTTTCTGTTCGAGGAACATTTCACAGTGACCCCAGCATCCATCTTTCTCTCACATTCACAGTCCAGAAGAAGAGATGGAACATCTAGGTAAGATACTATCCTAGAGGGATAAAAGTTGCCCAGGACAGCAAGTGTCCCAAAAAGCAAGAAGGCACATTTGTGTGCAGGAAGCCAAGCAAGCTGCATGTAGGAGGCTAAGTTACTGATCCAAGAGGGTTGGTGGAAGGAACATCAGATGGACTTTTCCTGGTCACTCATTTGCTGGGAGTCCTTGGATAAATGTCTTCACTTTTCTATGACAGCAAAGTCATATGATGCATGCCCAGTCTCTACCCAGTGTCTGGCACATGGTGACACCTTAATATCGACCACACGTGGCACACAGGAAGAAGCCCTAAATGGTCTCTAGACTCACGTACCAGGTTTTCCTCTGGGGATCCTGGCTGATTCTGATCGCCTTTCTCCACACAGCCCTAGGCAAGGGCTGGATTCTGAGGGAGGCTGAAGTGCCCTCGAGGGTGTCCTGAGATGCTCTTGCATTGCAGCCTGGCCTTGGCTCCCTGCTACCAACCTGAGAGGCTACTTTGGAATCTGAAACAACTCATCTCCATTCCCTGCTGGGTGTCATCTTCTCTCTTCTCTGTCCCAAGCACAATCACCCACTGGATACTTCTGTCAGCTTGAACTGGAGAACTGCATGCACATGCGTGCGCACACACACACACACACACACGCATGCAAACATGCTCACAAAAACACACCCTGCTGATGTTCAAGGCTGAGGCATGAGACAAATTTCTAATGAACAGAGGAGAAAGTGCCACAGAAAAGTTCAGAGGAAGAGCAGACCAGCCACAAACCTGGATGGTGGGCAGTGAGCGGGCAGTGAGCTCTGAGGTCTGGGCTCGTTAGTTTTAAAATAACACATCTGAGCAGTAAGATGAAGGCTTTCACGGGGGAAGCTGTCAGATACCTCGTATCACACTGCTGGAGCCACCAGAGGGGACCTGTCTTCTCTGCCCCATGCTGGGCCAGCGGCCGTGCTGTCACATCACAGTGTCAGAACTTGGCAGAGCCCAGCCAGGCTTCAGAGGGCACTGAGTCCCAGTGTGCACAATCTGACGTCCTGAGGGGACATGTGCTACACCTAAGGACACCCTGGGAGTCGGGGGCTGAGCAGGGACCTCAGTTCTGCGGCTGATTACAGAGTAGAGGCTGCTATTCTGAGTGCAGAATCTGCTGTTTGTCCAGGTTCGTGCCAGTGTTGTTTGCCAACACTCCTGCGCGCCCCTTAGAGATTGTCCCCACTCACCCAGAGGGCCAAAGACCAACTCCCATCCCTTCATCTAAGACCTGCTTGCTTGCCTCAAGGTCAGACCGATGTCACTTCGCAAACTACACTCCAGAGCCTTTCTTGGCCCAGGCTGAGGTTGGACTTTGTTTGAACTTATGTGTTCCCTTAGCTTCTTCCTTTCCTCCTTCCTCTCCTAACCTCTTCCTTCCTTTGTCCTGAGAACCTAAACATACCCTCAAAAACTCCTGTGCACCCCAACCCCCCTCTCAGGCTTTATTTCTTGTAAATTTCATCTAAGACACAGACCGAGACCAAGTTTCGTTTGCCATAATACTACACATGAAGTAACCATTAAGCTCCGTATTGTCCAGGCCAGACAGGCAGATGTGGGCAAGAGTCTCTCTGCTTTGCTGCTGCCAGGACTGTGAGGTCCATAGAAAGTTATCAAATATTATCAAAGTTTAGTTTTCCCATTTGAGGATGGGAAATGTTAATGGAGATATGAATATTACCAGCTCTATACAGGGGTTGTGGAGTGGTGGGCATATTTCTTGAATACATAATAAACACATTTTTGGTGATGGTGATAGTAAGGAGGATGGGGGTGAGACGAATAGAGAGATTCCTTATCAACTCCACCAATGAGCAGAAAGTTGTCCTGAGTCTCCACGTCCACAGCACCAGTCCCAGTCATCAGCAAGGGTATGTTTTTGTTTCTCTTTCTTTGGGCTCACCTAGAGAGCGAGCTCTGGGGACAGGAGACACCTGGCTTCGCAGAGAGGCAGCCCTTTCTCAATGCTACCCGAGGGATCCACCTGTCCCCCTGTAGGAAATGGCCCCTTCACGGTGATCCTCAGTAAGCAAGAGATAGAGTTCTGTCCCTCCCAGGGGACTTTGATCATCTTTTTAAAAGTTAAACCCATTACCTCAAGCTTGTGGGTTATTAGAGAGTTTTACCTTTATTAGGCAGTCTGCTTCATGATCATCTCCCACTGACTTTGATGGGTTGCTTTTGGTTCGAGGGACTGTGAGGCAGGGTTGGGGTGTGTGTTTGTGTGTGTGTGTGTGTGTGTGTGTGTGTGTGTGTGTTAGAGAGAGAGACAACAGGATGGCCTAGGATCCTAACTCACCAACACCAATGCATATATGAGCAGAGCACTGTGGGAACTCGACAACCTGAAGCCCCTGGAAGCCCTGGCTGTAAGCAGCCCCCAACTCAGAAGCCGACTGTGCTGTTTTTGAGCTATGATCCTGGATGAGTCACTTCATCCCTTCTGCAGAACAAGGATCACGATGGTACCCAGCTCACAGAAATGATGCGCACACAGTGCTTGACACCACGTCTGCTGCAGAGGAAGCGTCCATCAGCGTCAGCTGCACCGCTGTTGTTACTCATTGTAAACAGCCTCTGGGGAAGCCTCTCTTAACCCCTCTGTCTTTGCCAAGCCTGTTCCTCTGCCTAGCACATCCTCTGTGTCTTTCTCTGCCAAGAGAAGTCTCACTCTGTCCTCAAGGTCCAGAGCAACCCTCCCTTCTACATCTCTGACCTTTCTCTCCTGGGAAATTTCCTTTCTTTGCTGTGTATGCTCCAGCACCCAGGAAATGCCTCAAAGTTACGGTGCATGACCTTGGCCACTTCCCTCATCTAAAAACTGCAGGCCTCAGTTTTGACTTTCTAAAGATGGAAATGACAATAGTTTATAGATTAAAGTGGTTTTGGGAAATGTGTATTTATTAAGCTGAGCATACTGCCTTATTATTGTGATTATAATTATAATTTTCATTGAAAGAGATATGGTTGCTCCCACATGAGCAAGAATTTCAAGCTTGATGAAGAGCCCAGGGGTTTATCATCTCCCAATCATTTCTGAGGAGTACATGACTTTTAATTTTCCAAGGATGTGGTGGGGAGCCTGAAGTAAGGAGCTGGACCCCAGCACCTCTGAAAAGCCCCTCTAATTCTAAGACTTTTGCGAATCTGATTCTTCTCTGGGTCTATGTCATCCATATCTTTGTACCTTTTTCTGAACACATTCACATTAGCCCCAATTCTAAGCATGACAGTTGCCATCTGCAGATACATTGGCTAAATTCAAGACTGCAATATGGCATACCAGTTTCTCTAGTGCATATGTCAGTCAAGAGCTCTGACATTCACTGGGCACCTACTGCATACCAAGAACCTCATCAGACACCTAAAACCTATGGTCACTTATCCCATAAGCACCCGCAGTTGCTTTCAAGGAGAAAGCATAAGATGGGAGAGGTATAGTACCTCGACTGAAGATACACAATGAGTTGGTAAGGGAGCCCAGAGTCCTCAAAGGACTCCACCTGGGTGTACCTAGATTCTGGACTGAACATAGCTCCACAACCCAGACAGAATGTGTCTAGAGCTTTTGAAGTGATTTTGTCCCTTTCTGCTTCTGGCTGCGTGGCTGCTTCCCCCACGCTGGCTGCTGTTCAGTCTTCTCCCTGTTTCTTCGCCTTCACCCTGTTCTCTAGCTGCTGTCTGCACAGTCTATTGACTGAGACACTCAATCAATCAGGCAGCTTGGTCTGACAGCTAAAAAACACCCAGTCGACCAATTTCCCCTCCAGCGCCTTTCCGAGGACCATGAAACCTCACTAATTTGGAATTTGTAATGATTTCTGACACAGAACCCCCATTTCTCATTCTGGTTTAGAAAAAGTCTCAATGAAATGTCATCACACGGACCCCTGGGGGCTGCCAAGCAAGGACCCGGAAGACAAAAGGTTCTGTTTTCCCTCTTTTCTTCTTTGTTTCTTCTCCTGGCTTCTTGTACCCGCATCCATCTCTATGCTGGATTATGATTGATGGCACCATTATCAGGCTAAAACTACTACTGATAACAGTGGCAGTCCACAGAGCATCAGCCATATGTGGAGTGCCTTTCTCAGGGCTTCGTGTGTATTTGGTTCTATAATTGTTGTCACACTTATTAGAGACTGGTTCAGTGAGAGGCAATGAAGAGATCATGCGAAGAGGTAGTAGAGGGAAGATTTGAACCAGGCAGTCTGGCCCTGGAGTCCATGATCTTAACTTTTCCACTATTGTAATACTTGGGTTGGATACCATGAGGCCACTTGGATGTCCTCTGAGCTCCAGTAGTACCCACTGCGATGAGCTCCTGAGAGGGTCGTGCAATGGACGAGAAGGTTTTGGGGAGAGCAGAGCAAGACACCACCAAAAACCCTGCGACAATCAGACACCCCTGAAGCATTATGAAACACCCCCATGAGGAACTGCACCTTCATGACCATCCTTTTCTTTGGATCCAGCTAAGAATGTCCACAGGAATATATATGATGTGTCCAGATGAGCATGTATAGGGGTTGTAGAGTTTGCACACAGATATTCTCAATATCCAGATGTGTTGGAGACACAGATCAACTATATACAGCAGTCCACCATCCAAACTGGGACACTTGAGCGATCAAATGGAGTGCTGACCATAAATGTCCTCAGTCATCTCTTTCCAGACCTCAGAACTCAAGTCCGGCTGGCTCTTCTACAGTTCCTCAAAGAGTTTCACAGGCACCTCAAATTTAGCACGTCCAGCCCTCAATGTGTTACCTGCCCCCATGGCTTGTTTTATGACTGCTCCTTCTATCTGCTCATCCACGGAGCAAGCTGACCACCATTTTTCTTTCCTTCTCACACTTATACATCCTGCCCTTTGGCACACCTTGACTATTCTCACTCCAGAGTGTCTCAGTCCCTGCCTTCTCCTCTCCATCTCTACATCACCTTCTGTTCCAGCCACCACTACTACTCACCTGGATGTTGTGACAGTGTTGTGGGCAGCCTCCTGCTTTTTACCCCAGCACTTCCTACCCTTCTACACAGGAGGCAGAGCTTTCCCCCTGTGCTCTGAAGCAGACCCTATGCATTCTGCCCATTTTGTCCTTAGCCCCTGGAGTGTCCTCATAATGCACTGTCGATACTGGTTCAGTGAGAGAACTGACTGGAGAAATAGTCATTTGAAGCCAGCAAGGGAGAGATTAAGTGAAGGGCCAAGCAGTGGATGCCAGAGCATCTCGCTGCATCGTGGCTGCAGACTGTCTGCTCAGGACAGTCCCCAAGTCCGAGGACACTGCCATTTCTAATAGATGTTTCTCCAAGACAGGCACACACTGAAGGGCAGAGGAGTTTCCCTGAGGATGCTCTGCATAGAAACAGAGTGTGATCTCACCCTACTGAAAATGCCTAGTTTCCTACTGAAATGCCTGGTCATCCCACTACTGTCCTCGCCAATCACCCAAAAGACACAGCTCCTCCATGGCTCTAGAGAACAGAGAACACACATTCTGTTCTCTTGTGTTTAGGAGGCCCCACCTCCACTGATTTCACTGATTTCCCTTCCTCCATTCCAAGGGTTCTAAGGCCTGGGATCATATCCTAGCTTTGTTTCATACTAGTAATGTGATTTGGGTCAAATGAATTCACCTCTCTGTGCCTCCATTTTTATGCAAGTAAAATGGAGAGCATGATGTCACCTCTTTCTGGAGCTGTGTTCAGGGTTCTGTGCTATTTTTCTGGTGCCTTCTCCCTGTTTCTCTATGGGAGATAAGTGCAGCTGAGCTCTGTGCACATTAAGTCTGAGTCTTTTTTCTAGAGTATCAGCACACAGGTGGACATTGCTGGTCATCTCAGACACGGAGCTACTACTTTCAGACAACAGACTGTGAGCGAGGTGTTCATTTGTGACATAGTTCTAAGACTCTCCGGTAGAAAAGGAGAAAACTGAAACAGGAAAGATGATCAGTTCTTGCGCAGGCAACTGGAACCTCATCCTTCTGGGAAAGCAGTGAGGATCACATAGGTTGGAGTTATTCTCCTTGTGCACAAGGGAGCGGGGGCATTTTATACCAGTGGCTGTCAGTCATTGGGAGAAGGTTCCTCCAAAGGGATATTCATTACTGCCTCGGTGTGGACAGAGGCCTCCTTATGACCAGACAGAGCCTGCCAGTGAAGAGTCGCCTATTGGGAGGCAATTGGAATGCTAAAAAATTGTGGGTACTGGGGAGACTCAGGCAGGTTGATGAAAATATTACATACTTTGGCTGTGCCTAGGTCCTGAATAGGGTTTGTGGCCCGAAGTGCATGGCTGTGTCCCAGTCACCAGAAAAATGCTCGATTTGCTTGGAGTTTTCATCCAGAGTCTTGAACCGTAGTAAACACCAGACTTTATTTACCTTATCAGATCCTCTTCTCCTTCCTTGACTTCCTTCCTGTCTTCTTTGCTTTTCCTCTGGTATTTTCTGAGCTTCTGCTCTGCTGAGCACTTAGGAATAAACATCAAGTGGGATGGTAAGATCTTCTGGCCCAGACCCACATCAGGCACCTTTCCATTCATTACTGTAACACATGCCCGAGACAATCAACTTACAAAGAGGGAAGGTTTTGGACTCAGAGTTACAGTCTGTGATCAGCTGATGCCTTGGCTTTTGAACCTGTGGTAAGACAGCTTCCCATGGTAGAAACATGGAACAGAACTGAACCACTCACCTCATGCCAAGAGAGGGGAAGACAGTGGATCCCATAATCTACAAAAACAAGTTCCCAATAACCTAAACGTCTCCCATAGGCTCCATCTCTTATAGTTTCAACCGTTTCCCAATAGCATTAGGTGAGAATTGAGCCTTTACCCATGAGCCTTACAGGGATACTCCAGACCCAAACTCCAGCAAGACACTTCTTTCTAAAAGGCCTAGAGAAGAAACCTGATCTCCAAATCTTGAAGCCACTACACTGCCACATTCATGATTTCAATGAATCTTTGAAGGGCTCTTCTTGAAAACCCATCTCTTCCCATTCTGCCAGCACCTCTTCTTCTGACTCTGAAGTCGAGGGGGGAGTGGCTTAAGGATGCAGAAGTCCCACCTGCTCCTGGATGCACTGTAGCATCCAGGAAAACCTTCCTCCTGCATAGGTTCCAGGGCCGGGATGGCTTGACTTTGCATTTCCTGTGCACTTAATGAAGGTAGGATTTTGCTTTGTGTAGCAATTTAAAAGAAATGGGGAGATCACAAGCACATCCTCCTTCTTGCCAGAGTGGCCCATCTGAGATGATCCATGGAAGTCCTTACAGGCCTACATTTCTCCAAATTGCATCAGGGTTGGCAGAGGTGGGGAAGAGATTATATACTCTCTGGCTTCATAGCTAATGGAGGACAGAAAATAGAGGCAGCAGAACGTGTGGGGCTTCTTCTCTTGGTAAAGGCCTCAGCTCCTGTTCCAAGTAACTCAGATGCCTCCTGGCATTCAGCTCACTTGCAGTGAGCACACAGAGGCTGATCCTGCAAAGTGGGAGCCAGAGCTCCAGATGCCACAATTCCGGCCCAACAGCTCAGCAGCTACCAGCCACAGTGAGACATGCTGATCTGTCATGATCAGTTGTGAGCTGTGTCATGGGGACATTCCTAATGGTTATTAAAGACTGAGGTTTGGGAGGTTTTTTTTTTTGTTTTTTTTTTTTGAGACAAAGTCTTGCTTTGTAGTTCAGGCTGTCCCTGAGCTCAGCCTCCAACTCACATCACAGCAATCCTCCTGCCTCTGCCTTCCGAGTGCTAAGATTACAGACATGAGCCACTATGCCCAGCACTGTGGTATGTTGTACTGATTGCTGCTGGGCATGAGTCTCCACGCCCACTATTGTATGTGGTTACCAGAGATCGAACTCTAGCCCTTGCACTTGCAAGAAAGGCGCCGGAACCACTGAGCTATATCCCAGCCCAATGTTTTTCAATGAAAAGAAACACAGAAAGACATGAATCTTCATCATCTCAGCTCATGGTAGCTCCTCCTGGGCCTTCTCATGACAACCTTGGAATTTTTCTTGATTCTCTTGGTCTAATCCCAGGTCTGAGCTCTCTACGAATCTAGATGTTACCTTCAAAGTATATCCAGAATCCAACCACTTCTCTTCTTAAGTAGGTCCAAGTCTGGTCCAAGGACCCATCATCTCACTTGTATTTTTTTTAAGAGCCTCCTATTATAGCTCTGCACCTCCATCCTAGCCCTCCTGTATCCTGCTCTTCAGACAGCCAGAGGAATCCTACTAAAGGTTAAACCTTTCTTCAAAGACCTCTTATGACCTCCTTGAAAGTGAACCAATCAGAAGGCCCCTGTTATCACAATGATCCCACTGCCTACTCTTTTGTCCTTGTTCCCTCCATCCTGGCCCCACGGTTCTCCTCCTTTCTCATGTACAATCATTATACTTCTGCCTCAGGACCTTTGTATGTGCTGTTTCTGCTTTTTGGAACACCCTTCTTCCAGATATGCACATAAGTTCCTCTTTTATATTCTTCAAATCTTTGCTCTGAGTGACAATTCTCATTCCCAAGTGACAACTGTAAATAAACACTTTTAAATTGCAAAAACTCCCTATTGTACATTTTCTCCTGCTGTTTTTTTATCCTGTCATGTAATATAATCATTTCTCTATTTACACTATTTATTGCATGACTCGCCCCCAATAGGATTCAAGTTGTGTTTCTTGTTTATACTTCTTTCCTAGACTCTTAAAACGCTCCTGGCTTACTTCACACTCGTTAAATAAATAAATGAATGGATTCAAGATTCCCCCTACAAGGTATTTCCTCACTCTCCATCGGGTTCTGGTATGCTTCCTGTAGCAGGAGAGAAAGTGTAGAAGCACCGCTGTGGGCTTAGAATATTCCTATCCCATGATGTTGGATTTATGTCTGAGGCCCTTATCTAGACCTAACTAAACATTATCTGCAATACATTTAGGCTCTTGAAAAGACTATTAAGACTAATCATGGATCTGCCTCATTCCTCATTGCTGTTTGACTTAGAATAGTTGCCAGCCCTCTTTGAGTGACACCCAGGGAACAAAACAACAGTCATTGTACCTACGGTGATCTGGGGTGAGATCCTGGTCCTGCCAATACCAGCTGAGTGACCTTTACTGAGTGACTTCATTTCAGAAGAGTCTCTTTTCCCATGTTGAACATGGAGAAAGTCACAGGGCAGGAGAGATGACACACATGAGCAAGAACTTCGGAATAAAGGTCAGGACCACAATCTTAGCTGTGAGCTTCAGAGTGTTCATTTAAGTAGTTAGAACCTGATTCTGCACAGATGTTGTGAGTATTAAATGGGTTACCAGACAGACAGTGGAATCCAGCCATCACCCTAGGAGGATATATGCCTTATTTCATCCTAACTGCAATGCTGTGATGACAACATTAATTCCTCACTTATTTTAAGAGGGAGGAAATTGCAACATTGAGGGGCTAATTTACCCAAGGTCACACAGGAAAGCAGCATGCAAGGATCTAAAACCAGCCTTTCCTCCTTCCTGCTTCTGCGCCAGCAACTCCCTGATACCCCAACAATTTTCAAGCCAGGTAAAAAAAGGTCGGAGCTTAGAACCAGACAACGCCCTCCTTCTCCACGCATAGTGCTACTTCCTTAAATACCAATTCTTCTGAGTATCTGAGTGGAGAGGGTGCCAGGTAGTTGAATTTGGGTTGATTAAATCAAGGGGAAAATCAATTAAATTTAAATAAAGGAAAAAGATTGGAAATCAGGCACAAAGCCTTCTTAATTACAGCACCTAATCACTGGTTGAAAAAAAATAACTGAAACATTTCATTTCATATACAGCCGCATGTATCTGCCATGAGAGGGTCCTATTGAGAAGTGCATTGCCCCACTCGACTAGTAATTGACTGGGCGATCTTGGCAATTTTCTCGTGGTACTGATTGGTGCTAACATCCAGAGTATCTACAGGATATGACAACACAGAGTGCTTTGAGGCCTGACTGGGGTGGTAGGTGATTCCCACAATCTCTTTCCTTTGCAATAAAACTCACAGTTTGCCCAACCAAAAAAAAAAAAAAAAATGCAACTACTGGGCAGGGCTGAGTGCATCACAGCCATGAGCAGGATTAAATGACTCGTCTGTACACAGCGCAGTCACCGCCAAAAGCAGCAGCTGAGGAAGATTGCTGGCAATCAGGGGCCAAGTGGCTCAAAGAAATTACTGTGGCAAGTATCTCTGCTGTTCAGATCCTGGAATACAGCCTTCTAATGGGTTGCCCTGTCTCCCATCTCTCCCCTTTGCGGTGGCAAGGACCATCTTAAGAAACCGCTTCTCATTGAATCATTTCCTTGATTAAACCCGTCGGCTTCGTCTTGAAATTAGAGCAGTCCAGGCTCCTGCCCGTGGCTCCAAAGGCCAGATATGCTCGGGTCTCAGGTCACCATTTCTCCAGTGCCTCCTTCCCTCCGGCGTATTCCTACAACCCCAGCCTCAGAGTTCCCCATACTTTTCTTCCCTCATAATTTCATGTCTTTGTGTGTGTAGGTCCCTCTGCTTGGAGCAGCCTTCTCTGTCTCCCCTACCTCACCAGCTCCTGCATCCCATCCCGCTGCACCCCTCTTCTCCCAGCTGCATTTAGACCACTCTCTTATTCTTTGAGAGCCGTCAGGACAAGCACACCTGAAACACTCATTGTTTGTGAGCTCAATGAAAGCAGTGACTTAGGTCAGTTCATTTTGTCCATTGAACCAGCACAGTGTTGAGCCAGAGCCCATGAAGAAAGGCTGCTGAATGAATGAGTGTAGATTTGCCAGCGATGTGTGATGTGTAGCTTTCTCCTCCCGAGAAAAGACATCAGCAGCACGGTCATTCTTGGGATGCTTTCTGACCGTTTTCCTACCAGTGAGATACTAAGATTCTCTGCTTTCTGATTTCTCCAGACCTGTAGGGTACAAGCAGCAGCTCAGTGAACATCAATGATCAGTTAGTTGTCAACTAACTCTCCAGCTCTCATGTATTTAAGACCTGCAGCTGCCCAGCCTGGAGGGTGAGATGGTGGCACCGAAACAATCCAAACCTCAATGCACAGCAGGTGTGCACAGGAGAGGATCCTCAGTAACAAAACAGGAGGGGTGGACTGTATCTTTCACAGAGAAGGGGACGGAGGTACACAGAAATGTTGTGGCCTTCCCACAGACATGAGGGTGAACAGTGGCAGGTCAGACTTAGCGAGAGACTGAAAACCTTCAAAGAAGGTTCAGAGAAAAAGATTCTATACATTAAGCATCTCCTAAAGGTCCACATTGGGAGAAACAGTTTTCCCAAGATCACTCTCTTTGCCTGTAACTTGCAGGTATTGAATCCCTCATTAAATCCATTCATCTCCTAAATAAATATTTATGAACAAATATTTATAGGATAACCTACTATGTGCCAGGGAACAGTTTTGCAGACATTTCCTTGATCTGTGTATGAACTTTAGATTGCACTTGATTTTGAGGCATCATTATAATTAATTTCATGTTGCAGAAGCAGAAGCAGGAGTTAAAATAACTTTCCCAGCTACTTAAAATCAATGATAATGAGATTTGTCAACTGTTGATTATATGTTCAGCACCGTACTAAGCTCGTATGTCAAAGACAATCTTCACAAGACATCATGAGGTAGGTACCATGAATATCTCATTCTATATAGGAGGTGACTGATATTGAAAAGAATTAAGCCATGTGCCCCAGGTTAATATTTGGTAAATGATGGAGTCAGAATCTTATCCTAGGTCTCCATAATACCCAACCCAGCCTTTCTTGATGTGGGCCATAAACTACGCACATTAAAATCATCATTTTTGTGTGAAAGGCAAATTTCTGGGCCCATGCCACAACCCCAGAATCTGCCAGTGAAATCATTCATCCTGATGGGTCAATTTCACTGGATTCAGAAATGCCTAGCAGATTAGTTTTGGTGGGTCGCATTAATTTCAATGGCTTCGGGGACAATGTTCCCAGCTCCCTGGCACCACTCTCCTGCTGGGTTTCCTGGGTGCCATGAGCTTAGCAGATAGGCTCAGACACAGCTGTCCACCATGATGTTTCTCCCTTGGAGCCAGCCAGCCACGGGCTGGATCTCTGGGAACTGTGAGCTAAATAAAACCTTCCCTCCTTTAAGGTGTGGGTGTTGAGTGTTGCATCTCAGCAATGGGAAATCTAACTAATCTAATACAGAGGACCAGGACCTCAAATCTGTGTTTTATACACATTCTTACATTCATTAAAGCTTGCGAATTTTACTGTTATTCTCGAGGTAGGGACCCAGCACTTCCAGCAGAACAGAAAATATCCTATTTAACTTTCTCACTCAGCTGATGCAGAAAAACATAATGAGGAAGAAAACCAGTGAAAGTCTCCCTCAGTCCCAGGAGGGCTGCGAAACACACAAAATGAAGACAGCCAAGACATTTTGATGCCGATACTCCAGCAGATGTGTTTACGCAAGTTGGTTTGATTACAGGTGCTAAAAATACCCCTTTAAATTTAGGAGCTTAGAACATTTCCTAGTGCTTTACCAAAAAGCAGCTTTAAAAAATTAATTCATTTCTAACTCCCTCTTCCTTCAACAAGTTATTAGTATTGATGTTGGAGTCCCAGAGTTTGTTATCGAGAATTATAATGGCAAATCACGGAGACATTTCCTCTGATTACACAGATTCGCAGCGCGTTTGCCTCTCTCCTCCCTGCCAGCCGCTTTTCTGAATCAGCAAACCGCCAGCTGTACATTTCCACTTCCCTGGGCTGGCTCAGTACAGACCTTGACAACTTCCCAAAATAAATCTTCCATCCAGGGTAACCAGCCCCACTTTCTTCCCCCTTGATATCTTTTATTATAATTGTGTACTATATGCCCTTGCAAAGATTTTTAGACCTTACAAATGAAGGGGATTAATGTCACAGATGGGGAAACTGAGGTGGAAAAAGGAGTGACCTGGCTGATGTGACAAAGCATCTAAGGAGTCGGACAACGTACAGGTATCCAAGTGATTCCTGTTACATCCAGGCTTCCTCTCTTGGAATTCTGGTATGTGCCACTTATTATCCGATGACCTTAGACAAGTAGCTAAGCCCTCAAAGCTAGTGTTCTCCTCTATAAAATGGAACTGTGGTTGGTACACGATCCACCCTCAAAAGAAGGGAGCTATCTTTGACTCTCTTACCATCGCCATCATAATATTAATCTCAGTGCCAGTCATGAGCATCACCACCACCACTGTCATCGTCATGGCCCTCACCATCGTCCTCACACACCACCTCACACCACCTCCATTACATGCTACTGCAACAAACAGCTATGAATATCAGAACATTTTCATCTTTTCTTTACTCTGCTCATTTTTTCCCAAAATAAGAAGCCACAATGCCTGTTGCACAGTGAGTGCTTCATAAATATTTGCTAGATGTTTTGTGAATGAATGGCAGATACAAAATGCTGAAGCTCATTTGCAGTTCTGATCTGTCTGACATTTGTTTCAAGTAGAATTGAGGGTCGGGGAACACCGCGTATGAGGTCCATGCAACGCACTGGTGCTGTTTCCGGAAGTGACACGGGTCTGTCCCGCAGCTCATCCATTGATCAGGGGTCACTCAGATGAGCCCTCAGTCCCATCTCCACAGAGCTGCTCTCACACTGCCTAGTCTTAGGGAAAACTTTCTCACACAGGATCATTATTCTCATTCCTCTTCTATTTAATGTAGCAGGAGGACAAGACCATAGCTGGCCTTGTGGTTTGTGTCATATGCATTTTGGGAGATGAATTAGTTGGCCTATCTGTAGGGTTACTTAGGGCTTTTACATTAGCAACTACAACTCTGAAGCTGTGATTTCATCTGCAAACCACTAAGGGAGTTTTTAAAGCATCATTGTTTAAGTTTATCTCAAATTAGTGAAATACCATCTCTAGGGCTGGGGTTCAGGTCTGGCTGGATGCACTTTAAAAAGTGCATCCTCTCTCTTAGCAATTTATTCTAATAGAAAGCCAAAGATGGTAACTTGTGCTCTAGGGCATTTAAATAATTTATATGTTTGTGAATCATATCCCCAGCCTATGTATGAATTTCTAAGCCACTTGACTGGGAACCTATGAGGTACAGGTTGTAAATGCACCAATGCATCTGTAGCCTTAACACACGGATTAACAGACACTTAATAAATGTTTATGGAATCAGGTTGCAAGAGCCTCTTATACTAACACTGGTGGATTTTGGGGGTAGAATTTTTGACCTTTTTAACTTCTTGGAGTCTCAGTTGCCCCATATCTGCGTTGGCAGTGAGGATAATGTCCAGTTTTTGCAGCTATTTATGGCAAGCATTGGATGAAATGATGCAGGTCAAGAAACACCGTCCCCCCCAATTTTTTTTCTTTTCCATTAACTGAGTCCTACAGCAAGCAGTCAGAGAAAGGTAGCTAAAAAGCATTCTCTACTCTAAGCAAGAGATTTTTCACAATGCCTGATATGGCCACACTCTTTTGTTAAAACAATTTACATACATCACTTCCTTCAAGCCAACGCCAACCCCATTAGGAGGTTTTATGACTATAGTTTCAGAGGGGAAAATGGAGACACAGAAGGGTTACCTTGTTCAAGGTCACACAGTGGTGAGGGGCCAACACGATGCTGTCAACAAAATTCTCTCATACACATTATTAAACTTCCTCCTTTTTCAAAGCCAAGCAATTCATTTTGCAAACTAGCTCCTGGACCTAATTATTTCCTGGGAGCCTCGTATTCCTCTCTCTTTGTTTGTCCAGCTGAGATGACGCACCTGCATCTTGCCTCGCCTGTTTGCTAGGATTGCTAGACCCAGGACAAGTTGGCCGTCAGCTGCAGGCCCTCTCTTGTTCTTTGCTGTCTTCAGAGTCAGTGATGGATCCTTGGCACTTTTCAGTCCACCTAAGCTGGAATCAGATCGGATCTTCGACAGGCTCACTGACTTTGGGGCGAGCGTGTAAAAGTGACTGTGCCTCGGTTATTCCTTCCTGCAATGGTGCGAAGAACCACGGTCACATTATGACGATCAGTACGTGTAAGTGCCCTGAACTGAAGGAAGTCTAAAATGAAGGAGGAAGGTGACAGGGACAGTAGCTGTTCCTATTTGGAGGAGACAGCCTGGCTGCCCAGGGGTCAGCCACCTGCCTGTAACCAGAGCAGGCCAGCCGACAAGGTCTCGGTGGTGTCCAGTGTCTCTGTTCCATTACTTCTGTCTGGGGGTAAAACAGCTCCTGCGTAATGGACTGATTAATCTCCTTATCACACAGAGCACGGAGTGTAATTACATCAGAGAATTCAGATCCCCAAGCGCAACATCAATCAACTCCGGGAGGGCAGCTTCACCCTCCCTTGCCTAACAGCATGGGGAGAACCACATCTTCCCTTCATGCCCCTAGTGCTCATCTTTCTCTCCAGGGGGAGCCCTGCATCAATAATGCCTGAGAGAAAGCCTGCTTGGGAGCTGGGATGGAAAGGTGAAAGGAGGAGTCTATTTTTAGGCTGGTTCCCTCTAGGTTCGGTGAGAGTAGCCACTCCCCCACTGTGAACCTTGTTTGTGCTTGAGTTTGGAGTAAATAAGTGAAGGGAAGAATTCCACATTCTCTAAGGGGTGGCCAGAAAGAACACTAAGAATCAAGGGTTCTACACCCTGAATTCAATACAAATTTGTCTAACAACTCTATGGAAAAGATTCTGTATTATACCCAAACAACCAACGAAGAAACTGAGGTTTGCCAAACTGGATTTTCCAATTGCAAAGCAAGAAAGACAGGGCTCCTATGCTGCTGGGTCCAACTATGAGTTCTCAGACTCTGCCCCTCCTTGTCAACAAGAAGGACTGGTTTATATGAGAGGAGACGTGGCTCCTCACTTCTCCCACTGAGAGCCTGCTTCGGTCACTCTCATCCTCCGATTTCTCACCTGGGACTGACTATCCACTCGTCAAATGACTCATGAGCACCTCCTGCATGCCAGGTACCAGCGAGGTGCTAGGAAACAAGGCTCTAAACCCTCAGGGCCTGGTGGACTTTTAAGTCCACAGGGGAGGGCGCGTGCAAGGGCTTCATAGAAAAGTAGTAACAGTAGCAAGTCTGGAAGCGCCTCACACACACCAGACTATCAAAATAGCCCAGACATAAGACATGATTCAGTTTCTATGAAGTTCTAGAACATGCAAAGCAAATCTATCATGGGAAAAACCTCAGAACAGTCACTATTACTGGAAATTGGGGACAGGCGAAGGGAAGATCTGAGAGAAATTATGGAGATGATAAGAATGTATCACATATTGGTCAGATGTGTCCCAAAGGTCCACACACTTGGGAGAACTGATTGGATGCTTATGCCCATTTCAAGGGAATGTAAATCTTTCCTATAAATACTCTTGACAAACACTGAAAAATAAAGAAATTACAATGGTGGCATCTATTATTATGCACTTAGTATGTGCTGGGTCTTTATAAGCATGAATAGATCTCTCTCTCTCTCTCTCTCCTCTTTCTCTGTCTCTCTCTTTACAGTACCAAGGATCAAACTTGGACCTTTGTGCTTCCAAGGTAGGCATAATGCCACCTGAACTAAATCTTTGGCCTGATTTCATTCTTGTAATGGCATTATTGAGGCTCAGAATGGCAAGAAATGTACCCAAGATTAACACAGCTAGAAAAAATCAGGGCCAGGATTCTGATCCAGATACGTCTCTCTCTCTCACACACACACATTCCCAACTACTACTACTCTATCCTCCCCCCCCCCTTGTCACGGTTCTCTCACTGAGATTTGTTTACATTTAATTATTCAACCCTCAATCAGTATTTGCCACGCTAGCCTCTGAGGCCAGTTTCAGAACTATATGATTAAAATATAACCCAAGAGGCCGGGGCTCAGTGGTTCTGGCACCTTTCTTACAAGTGCAAGGACCCAGGTTTGATCCTTTGTAACCACATACAATACTGGGCATGGAGACTCACCCCAGCAGCAACCAGTACCACATACCACAGTGCCGGGCGTGGTGGCTCACGCCTGTAATCCCAGCACTCAGGAGGCAGAGGCAGGAAGATTGCTGTGATGTGAGTTTGAGGCTGAGCTCAGGGCCAGCCTGAAATACAAAGCAAGACCCTGTCTCAAAAAGCCAAAAACAAAACAAAACAAACAAACAATATATATATATAAATAACCCAGGTTGAGAGCTAAAGGACATATCAGGCTTTCAGAAGGAGAAAGAGTAAGTGACTGATTATATTAAGTATGATGTCATTTGTGATGGAAGACCCAAGTCCCGGGCAGAAACACACACCTGAACCCATGGGATGGGTGGAAGTGATATCCGAGCACACAGCATCCTGTAGCACCAGCTCCCAGCCCATTCCAGCTCTTAGGAAGCCAAGAGAAGGGCTTGCACAGGCTGGCTTGGTGACCAGTCATTCGTGTGTGACCTAGGATATATTCCAATCACATCCCGGGGCCTTAATTATGCTACGTGGAGAACTGGAGGCATCTAATGCTTCCCTCACATAGAACAGTTGGAAGTGGAGCTTCTCTGCTTTAAGCAGGCTGGTAATTTTTGGATCCCTGGCCATTCAGATGAGCTCTGAGCTATGTCTTCAGAACAGTCTGGAAAGCGTAGACACAGGTGGACTCCTCATTGCTCAGATCGGAAGCCTTGATGCCTTGCAGGGCTGTGGTCTGTCTTGTTCAGAACTAAATCCCTCCTTCTTAGAGTAAGGCTTAGGCCAGTAAACACACACTGAGTAGACAGGTTTGGAAACCCTATTCACTTAGAAAGCAGCCCATTTTTTTCTTCCCCACAGACCCATTTTTCTTGTTCTAGAGAATACTTCACAAAACTTAACTTCACTGCCAACATTTCAACATCAGGCACTTCTTTTGTGAATTTTAGTTTTTTTTTTTTTTTTTTTTTAGGTTTTTGGAGACAGGGTCTCGCTTTGTGGTTCAGGCTGGCCCTGAGCTCAGCCTCCAACTCACATCACAATCCTCCTGCCTCTGCCTCCCGAGTGCTGGGATTACAGGCGTGAGCCACGACGCCCGGCACTGTGGTATGTGGTACTGGTTGCTGCTGGGTGTGGGTCTCCACATCCAGTAATGTTATGTGGTTACCGGGGAATCGAACCCGGGCCCTTGCGCTTGCAAGACAGGCGCCGGAACCACTGAGCTAACTCCCCAGCCCGTGAATTTTAGTTTTGAGAAAGATCAAGACAGGAGACGTGGGATCTGCCCTCCTCTCCCAAGACATCTATGCTCTGAGCTGGCCCCAGAGAGCACCATCCTCCCACCTCACCTTGGTTCCCGTCACCTATTTATGGCACCTCCATGACCCTGGTAAGAATCTGTTTGTGATATTCTGGGTTAAAGGTTGCCTGTTTGATAAAAACAGATACCGGAAGTGCGCAGAGCTAGCCACACCCGACCCAGCCTGCCCACCAGCCATAACTCAAATGGTCGCAGGTAACTGGCGTAACCTTTAGTTCTAGGGTCCATCCAAACACTAAGCTGTCCTCTGTGCATCCAGTCTGCAAAACTGCAGCCTATCCTTGACTGTTGCTTCCAGGGATAGATTTACATCTCCTGGTTAGGGTTGTGCTCCAGGAATCACACCCATTAGCTCCCATATTTTCTAGTTCCTTACAAGGTCAATATCCCAGCCCACCCAGTTCCTCCTTTCTCCCACAGGGTTCTTTGTTCTTAGGTTTCAAAATGCTGACTCAACCTAGATAAGGTTCAGAAAGTGTCCTGAGGCGGATGCGATAGTTTCCAGCTGGTGGGCTTGTCTGCCCACAAACCACGCTGCTGAGCTGCTTCAGAATGGAGAGGACTATTCCTGCTCTTAGGATTCAAATAGAATGGCACACTGTGGCAGTAGGGGTGAGGGGGGCTCCAGCGTCTCTATTATAGAAAGCCCTGTAGGCAAACTAGTGCCCAGCCAGGGATGGGGTCTGGAGGTCGCAGGCTTACCTGCTGGCTTTGTTCCCACCTGTCCTGCTTTGCTTTCCCTTTGATGCTGACGTCACGACTGAGGGCTCTCCCTGATCTATGTTTGCCTTCCCTCGAACTGCTTTCAAGGATATCATTTTAAGTCTAGAAATTCTTTTCTTGATTTTCTTCCTCAGCCACTCTGAGTTACTTCCTTTGGCATTATTACTGACTTCCAGATTCCCAGCTCCCCACTGGCACCCAGGAAGGAAAAAGACACCCTGGAATCATACCCTCAAGGAAAGGGCTAAAATAAAAACCAACAAAACTCCAGCTCATGGATGGCTGATTTCCCCTTCCCCAAGGTTCCCTTAGCGATTCCCCCACACTCCAAACCTTCCTCTTTGTTTTCCCACCCCTCCCTCCTCTCTGCCCCTAAACCTCTGTTCTCTTTTAGGATCCATTATCAGGAACAAGTGGCACTTTATCTCCAGGCTTTGGAAATCCGTCAGCTGTTCTGGACACCTCCATGGCGGGTGTTTGGGAAGAGTCAGTTCTGAACCAGTGTGATAGGAGTTCCCTGGAATACAGAATGTGGATTATCGAGCCCATGGGTCCACCAGATGGGAGATAAATATCTAAAACTTCCAGCTCCATGGAAACAGCCAGCAGCTCTTCAAGGTGATTTTGTACACACAAACAAAGGGAAAAGCAAGTGGAATTCTTTCCGTGAGGCCCCTGCCCTTGCTGCAGCTGCCCGGCCTCTTTCCCTGCCTTCCGAAATGCCAGTCCAGAAAGGAGACAGAAGGCTGCAGAGGTACAAGGGAGAAGAGAGAATGTGCCCATGGCAGCAATCTGCACAAAGCCTGCTTTTGATTCCTTCTGTGTCCCCCGGCCCCTGGCTGGGTCACAAGAGTGATGATGATGGCTATGGCGATGATGACAACTAACAGGTGTTCAGCGCTTGCCACATGCTAGCTCAAGCTGGACACGGTCTACGTGCACCACATGCATCGATCCCGCCACAGCTATGACAATGGCCCTGTCACTACTGCTGGGTTACAGGTAAGAAAGTTGAAGCATGGTCAGAGTCAGAAATGTGACTGACTCACACAACTGGGAGGTGGCGGAATTAGGCATCTGCAGCCTGGTACATAACAACCAGGCTATTGGGCCACTGACCTAGGCTCCATCCCAGACGGATATCTACAGTGGATTTATATTCTGTGAACTACCAGGTAAAGTGTATGCAACCAAAAGCTTAAATCTAGCATCCTGCTGGGAAGGTCAGATTGAAGAAAAAGGAATACGGTAAGTACAGTGTAAGAGTGAGAGGTGTGTCATCTTACTTTGTACCTTGCGACCCTCACTCTACCCATCAGGTAACCGAGGCTCAGAGAGACGGAGGCACAAGCCCAAGATCATGCGGTGTGTGGATGGAGGAGCTGAGACTCAAATTCAGGATGGACAGTTCCTGAAACCCAAGATCAGAGCTAATAAACCCAGAGCAAAAAATCATACAGAAGTCATTCCAGTAGATATATAAGGTGTGATAGAAATATTATAACGAGATACAAAATAAATATACTTATACATATATGGAACCATCCAGGAAAGTGTGGATCATTCAGTGTAAATGCATCCTTACAACCTAAATAGAAACAACACTCCAAGACCAGAGCAGCAATTCCTAAATCATTCCTGTGCCTCTAAAAAATCTCCTGGGCTTGTTCTAGGACAGACTGCCAAAGCCTACCGCTGGAGCATCTGACTTGGTCAATCACAAATTGATATACCGACTGAGATTTGACAATCTGCAGGTCTAACAAGCCCCTGCTGAGGCCTACTTTCCAGAAACAGAAACCATGTTTTCAGAGCCAGTTAGAAGAGGATAAAAAGTACCCAACAATCTGCACCCACATTCACTGAGACCTGAATCTCTCAGCTGACCCTGTTTAGCCAATTAGAAATGGACTACCTCTCCAACATTCAGGATCATTTTTCCATCTGTAAAATGGGACTAACATTACCGGTTTGTTACATACATCAAGTAAAAAGCTTATTACCATATATGGCGCATCAAAAATGCCCAGCAAATAACAACCATTTCTATTATTATCTAGCAAAGGCTTCCTCTAATGCTTGGGCAGTAACACTAGAAGTGAGACTAAAAATGGTATCCTAACGAATAAGCCTGTGGCCACTACAGTGACAAGTAGTTTATCTCGGTGAATAATAACAAAGACTTGGTAGGACATATGGAGGGGTTGCTCTTTGTCGAGGAAGATTTCATAACAGAGAACAATTTGGAAGACTATTTCATCACAGTTGTTAAATCAGCTTGTCTATCTCACCAGTACGTGGGAAACCTTTTCATCTTAATTCATCTCGTTACCACTTTCTATCCATTCACCTATCTCCTCATCCATCTAACCAACTAACCT
This sequence comes from Petromus typicus, assembly GCA_004026965.1. Taxonomy (NCBI): domain Eukaryota; kingdom Metazoa; phylum Chordata; class Mammalia; order Rodentia; family Petromuridae; genus Petromus; species Petromus typicus. The sequence continues at coordinate 1,508 of PVIR01004141.1, read as the reverse complement.
CCTACCCACTGATGTTTAAAAACTCTACTCTGAGATTTAGCCATTGTGATAGGTATTAGGATAAACTATTCTAAACACAGAAAATTCAAGTACTGTAAATGAAGGGGGCAAGAACATCTCAGTCAGATGAATAAGACGTCTGTGGCCTCTTGAATCCAAATTAGTTGATGATTTGGCAAATGAGCTGATGTTTTCAGGCGTTCTGACTTTCTTGGAAGTGCCCACATCACACGTCCTTAGATAATCCAAGCGGAAGCAGAGGAAAGTGTGGGTACAGTGTGGAGAGGGGTCTCAGACAGTGCCCTGACTGCTTGCTCTACAACATCTTGGCTGGATGGCCTCAAACAGCGTATGTCATTCTGTGAACTCCATCTTTCTCTAGCAAATGGGGATACAGACAAAACTGCCACCTCTGGGTGGTTGTAAAACAGTATACAATCTGTATAGTGGTTGGTCTGATTCTTGGTATTTATTAGGTAAATGCTAAACAAGTCCTAATTTCATTAGCAATAATGCAAAGGACTTAAGGTCCACAGAGCAATTTTCTCAGATCACTGTCTTCATTATCAGCTGAAGCCAAACTTTGGAGCTTTCTCTGAGAATAGGTGTCCAAAGAGACAGGAAGGGAAAAAAAGCCCCTTTCACCACTGATTTCTGCAATATGAATTAGTGCTTGGTTCAACACGGAAAAAAAGTATTTATCACATGATACTTAAATGTACAACTCATAATTAGCAACATTTTTTTCTTTCATTTTTCCTAACAGAACCCTAAGCTTTAAATGAACAAATGTTCTTAGCACCATTTAAAACAGAAAGAAATAAGCCTATGAAGGTTAAATGAGTTGCCCGGGTCACATAACAAGTTAACAGCACAGCTATGGCTGGATTTTAAAAAATGCTTTTCCACCATAATGCATGACAGCCAAAGTTCAATTTCTTGGTTTCCCTCTTTTGATAAATAGGAAACCAGGACACTCTGGCTGACTTCTATGGCTCTTTATACGCTAATGCCATCACTAGAAATAATATGCATATATGTGTGTCGTGTCTTGACTACTGTAAATTATTAATGACAATCTCTTTAGTGTGTCAATTCCATGCCTTTGTTTGAAACATTTCTTTTGGCATTGGCAACAGCACTGAAATAAATAGTTTATTTGCCAATAACATAGCTTGTTAAATTTTAATCAAATAGAGTACTGTAAGCATGTAGTTACTTGGATATACCCTTTGGGAATGAGAGAGATCACTTTAGAAATGAATTAGTAATTGGGCCTTTGGAAACTAAAATGAAATGGCCGATGGAGCCCTGATGTGGATTATGCCTATTTCAGTTGTAAATTAGTGGAGTTGGTCTCACCCTGCTCCTATTAAAATGTCCTTGTTAATTATTTTGGGGAGTTAATAAGTTCGACCAGATGTGGGGGTGTTGTTTTCCTTCTTGTGTTGTTATGGAGAACATGACTTCTTCCTGTGAGGTTTCAAGCATGCTGTCACAGCGCGTCA